>VWZF01005682.1:0-179678 GCA_013396755.1 Sclerurus mexicanus
GCCCTGCTAAAAGGTCTGTCCCAGTCTTTCTTATCAGCCCCCTTTAGGNTATCAGCCCCCTTTAGGCAGTGGAAGGCTTCTCTAAGGTCTCCCTAGAGCCTTCTCTTCTCCAGGCTAAACAACCCCAACACTCTCAGCCTACCCTCATAGAAGAGGTGTTCCATCCCTCTGCTCTGTTTTGTGTCCCTCCTTGGACTTGCTCCATGTCAGAGAAGAATCACTTCCACTGACCTGTTGGCCATGCTGCTTTTGTTGCAACCCAGGGTTGGTTTTCTGGTCTACGAATGCACATTGCCAGCTCATGCCCAGTTTTACTTCCACCAGCACCCCAAAGTCTTTTTCCTCAGTGCTACTCTCAGTCCCTTCATCGCTCAGCCTGTATTGATACTGGAGTTTGTCTCAACCCAGGTGCAGGTCTCTGTGCTTGGCCTTGTTGAACCTCAGGAGGTTCATATGGGCCCATTTCTTGTACTTGTAAGTTGATATCACATTGCTCTTATTTGCAAGACAATTTTTCAATACATTTTAAGTGGATATTTAAAAGAATTTTACAACTACTCAGCAGCACAGTAATGAGGATCCATGCTCACTGACTGCAGAAATAATGTTACTAGCTCAGTGTCAAAAGACAACTAAGCCAAGAAATAATGGAGCATGCAAAGAGTTAAGAGAAAGGGTCAGAATGGTAGTTTTAGAGATTCTAACTTCACTGTGACAGGATGATGTATGTGAACTGAAGCAAGCAGAGCTGGAAGAGATGTTTGTGGGACTATTAATTTTAATGCAATGCAAAATATCCAATGACAAGGAAGGAAGTCACACTTCAGTGCCATAGAAGATGATTCAGACAGTTACAAAGGTCAGATGAGGGGAATCTGGGAAAAGCTATTAAGACAGATGCCTATGTGATGTATTTTATTGAGTTCTTGATTGGTTCTGAACAAAAAAATAAAAAGAAGAGAAAGGAACACCTCCATTTGGAGTATGTGGTTTGAAAGGTTACCTAGAGTAGTCTAAATTTGGAGCTGATGTTTAATAGGAAAAACAAGTCCTTGCTGTGACATTTAAGCTTTTAATGAGTATAGGGCAAGTTCAAATTAATGCCTATATCTAGTAGAGGTAGCAAGTCTACATCTAGATCCTAGGCAGCCAGTTAAGATGTCTAAAACATATTTGTCCAGATGACAGTAGGATTTTAAGACTATTTAATAGCAGTCAGACTTGAATGAGTGTCCATAGACACTGATGGATTAGAACTCCAAAGACAAGAGCCCCTGGCAGATCCCAGAGTTATCCTCTGTGGAGAAGTCAGAAATGGTGTTCAAAAATAATATGTGGAGGTTTAACAAGTGCTTGCTTGTTGGTATTGGGAGTGATGGTCCTGCATTTGCCACATAGGCATAAGAAAAATAGTCCATAGAAGCACAAGGTGTGAAGATAAAAGAAACAAATGAAATGCAGTGTACACTTAGACTCTACTGTAACCCTTCTCCATGGCCTGATGTTAGTTAAGTTTCATACAAATCTTTCATCCAACAGTACCATCAAAACTTACAGGACAAAATACATGTCACTTCTAAAATATGGGTTGGAGATTTTTGCTGCGTGGGTATTTTTTGGTGGTGGTTGGTTGGTTGTTTTTTGTTTTGTTGTTGTAATTTTTTTTTCATTATTTGATGGTGTCATTATCTTTTTATGCTTGAGCATATGTATTTTATGAAGTGTCTTTTTCTCTCTAGACAGGGAAAGTGGGAGTCAGCAGTGGGACTTCAAATGTCATAAACAGGAGATCTTGAGAGACTGTTGGGACGGGATGCAGTGAAAACCCAAGGAACAGAACCACTGGTTGAAATGTGTGAAGTAAATAGTGCATAGTTTACAAAAGGGGCCACAGTTTGAAAGGGTGATGACACCCTGTTGGAGGCTGTGGAGCCTCAACAGCTGAGTGAACTGGGGCCAGGGGAGTAGAGCAGAAGAGGGAAGTATCAGCAAGCTCAGTGAACAGGCAATCTGCAGACATTTGGCAGTAAGGGAACATCTGATAAAGATCAAAACAGAGTCTAAGTTTTGGACTTTGTAAAATCAGCTGCATGATGCTGCGAGTTCAAGATAAAAAGAATGGGATTATTCCCAACAGACAAAAGCAACCAGCATTATTGCCAGATCTGAAGCTGTATCTCCAAACTGTATTTAAAGCTCTGGACATAAAGCTGCAGTCATTCAAACCTCAGGGACATCACCCCTGAAACAACATGATGAGGGTTTCTCAGCTCCTTCAGCAGCACCCTATCTCCTGACTCTGGGCTAAACAGAATAACCCCGTCACATACAGTTTGAATTGTCATCCTTCAGTCCCTTTGCTATTCTAGCAAATCAAAAGTCTCACAGTTTCTCCGGGAAGACTGCATTCCCATTCAACATGCATGTCACGAGGGCAGGAAAGCAGTCCTGCATGCCAAGGAGCAATCCAGTTCTATTAAACAAGTGCATTTATAATTTTGTGTTATCCTGGCCATGGCAGGTGCCCCTATTAATTTCATACAGTGTTCCGAGTCTCTCATCTCAATATCTGTTTGCAATTTTTTCCCACATCCTATGCATTATTAAAGATTTTCATGATGCATAAATCTCACATTTGTCCCTACAAGCATGAAAGAATTGTTTGACTTATTAGATAAATGCAGCATACCAGATAACACCTCAGAATATACTTTTGTATAATTTGATAAGGGCACTCAGGTCAATACAGAAGAACAGTTTGAAACTTGCTGAAACACATTTTTAAGGCTGTCCTGAATCAGGGTCACATTTCTCAATTTCCAACTCATTATTTAAAATCATAAATAACTAAAGCCAGCAGAAGTCAAATGTTCCTCGGTGGAAAAGGTCCCATGAAGCAGAGCATGTGCTACAAATCTCCGAATTGTTGGTCTTTTTAAATCTACCTGTGCTTTTAGTATGCATAATCACACTACTAGTTTCAGAAGTTGCACACACTTATGTTTTAAAACCTTTCAAAACACCTTTGACCTGCAAAAATTAAGAACAACAATACAGTTGTGTACAGGGCGGCATTTTCTAGTTCTGATTTTCAGGTTTTGCTTGCATAGCACTGCTTTCTTGATTTATTCCCCTTGTCCGTAGGGATGGTTTCATTCATCTTGTTCTGTACAATGTAAGATGTGTGATGTGAATCACTGTTGAACTTACTCCCCTTTCTCTAAACAGTCACATCAGTCTTATTTATTGTCACTGCACTAGCAAATGAGAGCTTCCAGTAATCTCAGAAATTTTTCATCTGTGTTTTGTAGGCTTGAAGAGACAGTGGGAATAACAGAGGCTCCAGCATTATGGGTAAAGGACTGTTTTTTCCCTCTCTGCGTTTCTGCTTCCAGCAATGACCCACCAAGAACCTCATGGCTGTTCCTGTTACACCCAAATGGGTCACAAAATCAGTAACAGACAGCATAACATTCTGGTTCATAATAGGTAAATAGCATGTGTAATATGGACAATGAAATTTAGGAGAGACAAACAAGAAACAGATTGGCAAAGCAAAAAAAAAACCAGCCACGGAACTGAAAGGACAGAAAACACCTGCACAGGAAGAGATACAGCTACAGCTATTCAGTCAGATAACAAATGTTGGTAAAAAAGCAAGATTATGCCCCATCAGGTCCTAGAAGCTCAAAATTCCTTCTATTTCTTAAGACTTGTGAATACTGCATGGTGACACATAGAGAAGTGATAAGCTATAGTCAGGTGGGACAGAACTTTTTTTGTGGTCTGCAACAAAATGGTCCCACCAGCTCTGTGAAGGGTACCAATATGAAAAGTGGGCCCGTCATGAGCAGCAAGAATTGTGACACTGCTCATGCAGCTGTGTTCAAACCACACAAAGTAAATATGAGTAAATACGAACATTTTCTTTTTTTATTTTTTTTTCCCTTTGGTGCAAGGGTCTTGCTTCGTCTCCAGTGCACTCTCTTCAATTTCTCTGGCATGTTTGCAATCTGCCTCAGACAGCCCTTAATTTCAATTTTTGATCCCACTGTCTCCACCAGAAAGTCAAAGCACTAAAAAGTTTTCTCCTCCATCATTCTGTATTTTTGGTGATAAGAGATATCTGGAGGTGGGGTTTTGGGGTTGGTTTGACTGGTAGGCTGTTTGCTGAGAGGACCCTGCATGTTTTTTCACTAAGCATGAATTATTTAGAAGAATACAGACTACTATCATGCTTCGAAATCAAAGCATTCAGGTCCTGTGTGGTTTACTGATAAAAGACAGCTGAAAGAGGACAGGGAAAAGGTCAAGACAGAGAAAAGAGCAATCATTGTTTAGGATTGTAGAAAGTGTGTGTAGGCAGTGTCTGGGTTACTGTGGCTTGGAGAAACTGAAGCAGCAAGGGGGCTAATCAGCTGAGCTCATTAATGGAGGAAAACAGAGGGATAGACAGTGTGCCTGCTGCTAGGAGAGACTTCAGAGAGAAGAGTCTAGAGAGCCTGGAAAATGTCATGGTGCTACTGCTAGCTCACTCCCCGCTGCCAGCAGCTGTGGGGAACCAGTTTAGAGGAGGATTCCTAGGCTGGGAGCATCTGCTAAAGCTCTGGTCTGCTGAGACTATAGTAAGCATGGTCTTATAGGAGGAAGCAAATTGTGGTGCGAAAGGCTGGAGTGTTTCTCTGTGCAGTGGCAAGGGAAACTGGTCCAGAGTTAGATTGACCAAGGACACAGGGACTGAATTCAGAGGGGGCTTATTGAGCTGCTGAGGTGAAAGGGCTGTCAGCAGTGCTGGGTATCGATGTCCTCTATCTGGTGATGTCAAGAGCAGCAATAGGAGTATGACCATATGACCTGACAACTGAAAAAGAGGAGGCAAAGCTTATTCTGCAGAGGTTTTCTTCTGACTTGAGTTGTGGCTTTGGGAGGCACTAAGAGGGTTGCCAAAGCTCAGCATGGGATGCTGCTCAATAAATAATTTTTCATTAGGGTATAGCCAAGGTGAATAAAAAGACTCATAAAAGAACAGAATGTGGTCACAAAAGAGATGTTAGGTATGGAAGTGGGTAGACACACAAGAAAGAACAGGACGTAGTAGTTCAGCACTGTAGTTAAATCTAAAATGGGCGAAGTTTTAAACCTTAGATGTATTTGACTATGTTTTGGTGTATAGTAATGCACTTGACTAGTGGAGAGGACCCTGGATGTGCCAGCAGGGTACAGCCATAAAGATTAGCTGGAATAAATCCTGAGCCTGGAGCACTGCTGTGGAAAATATTGCTTCTTCAGGAAGAATTTGCAGGGCAAATGGAGGGAGAAATTGTTGCACTGTCCATCATGAGTGAAACCCAAAGGAGACAAGCAGTCTTGTTCAAGAGCTCAGAATGATCAGAGAAAGAAAGTTGCAGAGGGATGCAAGATGGTTGCAGTTTGGCAGAAGGATTACCTTCTTCTCTCCTTGTCTGACTTCCCTGGCCCTCAACAGCCTTCTCTGCCAACACAACATCTCTCAGTCATTCTCCTTGCTCTCTGGCTGTGCTGTGGAATGTGGTACCAAGGGTACAGATGACCTTAGGGCTGGGACCAAAACTGGTGGTGTGTCAGTGTGTGTGGATTACTGCGGGTCAGAGAGACAGGGGGACAGTGTTTGAGGAATAAAAGGTCCTGAGAAGATGAAAAAAAAAGAGAAAACAGCACATAAAGACTGTGAGGAGGGAAAGCTAATGAGAAGAGCCTTAGGGCAGGGAAATAACTTGGAGGGGATTGAGCGGAAAAGGGAAAGTACAGAAGGGGGGAAGGAGAGAAGGGAAACAACAGAGGGAAGGAACAATACTGCTGTTTGGAAAGAAGTGAGGAAGAGGGAAAACATGAAACCTGGATACAATAGCAATGGAATTGTGTGAAAGCTGAGGAATTAAATGAACATAGGCAGCTTTTGAGGTATTTATTAGCTTTTGTCTGACAAAAGAGACCGTATAAAACTCGGTGCATAGAAAAGTGCATGTCTGAGTAGGGTGCTGTTATCCTGCTTTTACTTATTCCCAGTTTTACTATCTGTGGTATCTTACTCCTTATGCCATGCTCACATGGTAACAGGTGACAAAATTGTATATCTAGTTAGATGATTTTGTATTTTATATTTTGCTAACAGAACTTTCTCTTTATAAGTTCGCATTACACTCAGAAGTCTGGATGTAGAAGTCACTCATGAGGTGAAGCACGGTGAATCCCATCCACCTTACAAGGTTCAAGATGTGAAGTCTCATGGTGCAGGAAATCAAGAAAACAACAGACTGGCATGCCAGAGCAGTGGGGATTTACCTTTTGCACTGCACAAAAGGGCAGAGAAGACACTCTCAGCATCATGACATGGGAAGTCTGAGAGTGCGTATCCATGGAAATTGCATGGGCTCACTTCAGAGCTGGTGTCACAAGGGCCAAAGCATTTCTAGTCAGCAATGTCTGTGGCATATATAAGGGTGGTAGGCAGAACACAAGGATCACAAACGCCCTGAAGGAGTTTGTAACAGTTAAAATTCCATGTTTCCCACATGTGATTCCTCCTGACAGCTCTATAGAGAGAGCTTGATGAAGAAATCTGCTCAGACTTGGTGAACAGTTTCAATTTCCAGCTCAGGAGTAGATTCTTAGCTGGTAAGGATCAGATGCGTTTATATTGATGGAGGATTTAAGACCTACTCCTCTCAAGAACACAACAGACGAATCCTACTCTTTTTGTGGGGCTCTTGTTTTCAATTATTTCTTTTCATAAATGTGTCATCAAGTAGCTTATCCTCATATGGCACAAAAGACATTTTGTGAGGTGTTTGGCAGTATCTGCTAGATTAGAAAACATTACCATTTGACCTATGATGAGATAAGAAAATAGGCAAGATTTCATTTACAATGTTCTTAAAGACATACTACATTTTTTAAAATAAAACTGGGGAGAAAAACAGCAGAAAAGGATGATCAGCCTGACTGGTAGTTCCTTGCAGTATTTTATAACTCAAAACATGCCATTCATTCATGTTATAAACTACAGGAACTGATGACAAAATTCATGAAGGAATTGATACAGAGAGTGTTTTTATAAGGTCTTGGGAATAAAATAATGATTGCTCAATGAAAAATGTTGGACATAGAAGAGTGTATCAGGAAGAACAACTGAAAAGCAAAAATATAAGACACCGAACTGGACTGAGAGGGTGAATAGCCCTAAATATACTGTTCCTTAGTTTATATTAGAGGGTAGTGGATGGCTGTGTCAAAAATATATTTTTAATTTCTTTACCTCCTTTCAGGTCGCTCTCCTGAGTTGAATGAATTAGAATATCAGTGGACATGCTACAAAGTCCAATGTTCCCTGACAGCTACGTGCAGAGAAGCAGAGGGTCTCACTGAGAAGGGTTCCCTGCAGGAACGACTCTGGTGTGTCCTTGCCCTGTGAAGTCCCACGGCATATGGCAGTCAGCCAGAGGATGAAGGTGGAAAATGGGCCCCTCTTATTCCTGCTGCAGCCACTATTGACAGATTGGTTCTTATCAAGACTGTAACTGATCAACTCTGTTAGAATCCAGGACACGAATTTTCTTTTTATTTCCTGAGAAGATAACTATGATTGTAAGCATGCGCAGAGAGAGCCTGTTTCTCTAGGCTTCTTTCTCCTATGCTCCTCAAAAGAATATGAGAATGAGAAACATGAGGAATGATGGATGTGTTGTCTGATTGTGACTTATGGTGCTACCATTGACAGAGGGCACATATTTCTCTTCTGCCTTCCTCTTGTAGTACCATCTGCTCTAGAGACTGAACTCTGCTAAAGTCCAGTCAAACTTTATTATGGCACTCACAAAATCTACTTTAAGATTTTTGTGAGGTTTTAGGTGACCACGTAGGTCTTCGACTCAAAGTGTGGCTTACTCCATCACACCCTGAAGCTTCAGGCCATGTACACTTCTGTTCCTAACATACTGTTGGAGATCTTCTTCAGCCCAGGCTTCCAGGGACAGACCTTTGAACCCAAATCTGACTTGGTTTCTAACACAATCATGATACTATACTTCAGCTGCAGAAGGCAGAAAATATGTAGTCCATTAGCTGATTAGTTTTACCTACAAAATAATAGTGCTAACACTTGGGGCAGACTTTTAATTAAAGATATAATTAAAAATTCTAGATGTTCAGGAGCTCTTAGTGTACTTGAATTTTGGGATCTTTATGAATTTATCTTACATTAAAGGAACACTTTAAGGTT
Organism: Sclerurus mexicanus; assembly: GCA_013396755.1. NCBI lineage: Eukaryota > Metazoa > Chordata > Aves > Passeriformes > Furnariidae > Sclerurus > Sclerurus mexicanus. The sequence goes on from VWZF01005682.1 coordinate 8,258, forward strand.
TAAATGTGTGTGAAAATACTACAGTTTTAGTATGTGCCAAATGTCAATATTCAGTTGCATTCTTTAGTCATGCGAAACAGAGACAACTATTTTGAGATCCTATGAAAAACATAAAAAGGTATTTTTATGACTAAAAAATTAACCAAGTTTGGAAATATTAATGATCCTTGCAGTTTCTGTGAAAAGTATTTGTTTGCTTCTTCACTTTAATTTTTCACCTACTGCATGTCTGGAATGTAAATGCTGATGCTTGTGTGGAAAATACGAATTAAAACATAGAGCAAAAATCAATAGATTTTAAATATAGGGTAGGATAAGCTAAGCAGAAGGGTAGTATTGGGCAAGAGAAGAAAACAAATTCAGATGCTGAATATTAGCCAGACACAAAACGGACCAATGTCTATTGGAGACATTGATGTCAGTAGATGTTGGTTCAGGCCCAGAAATATTTGGTTGGATACTAAAGAGATTTAGCCTGAAAACTCACTAGAAGTCTTTTGCTTTCTCAGGAGAGGTCAAAACACCTGAAAGGTGATTTTCATGTTGGCCAGCAGTATAAGATGTCATAGTTTTTAAAGATCTGTCTTTGGGTCCAAGAAATATACAGCTCTTTTTGCCTTGGGTTAATGAATGTGCAGAGCTGTCTTGAGCACAGGTGCATTTCCCAGTCCACATGCACATTTAAGATGTTAAAGATCCTCCTTTCTGGCCTTAAGGAGAAAATTAACATCTTTCAGAGGTCTTCTGAAAAGATATAGAGAGAAAACAGGTAATTCTAAACAGACAGAAGAATAGTGTTTATGGAATCTCCAAGACTGCTTGCATAAGTAGCAAATGAAGCTGTATTCCACATTTCAAGTGAGTGCTGACCTATTGGTTTATTGGTTCTTCTCAGGAGGAAGAAAATTTGTCCATTCTGCCCATCCTGCACGGCACAAAAAAAAAAAAAAAAATTAAGAAGGCCAACAATAATCTCCATTTCCCATATTGCTAAGAGAGAAGGGTTGCTTAGCCTGCTCTGTAATCCAGCAGGCAGGGGACTTACCCAGCTTGCAAGAAATTCAGATTCATTTTTCTCCCTCATCTACTATTGATTTGGTTGTACAAACTGTTTAAGACAGTCTACCTGAGACAACAGTCTCTTTTCTTCTCAGAAACAATGGAACAAAACAGAGTTAGGATTTTGTTGAAATTATATTTCTGAAACCTTGTGCCCCTCAGCTCCCTTTTCTCCCCTGCAATTCCCTTTGTTCTTCATCAGATGCAACCAAATAATATATATTTTGTCAGAATAACCCCAGGCAAAGGCATAGACCAAATTCAAAAGAACTACAGCAACAATAAAACTGAAATATTCTCTCTTCTTTAAATGTGTGTTCTTGCTGTTTGTTTGCTTTCTTTTACATTAGTACAACAATTGCGTGTAGTTTCAGGGTGAAAAAGGCTTCAGTGGAAAAGAAAGGTCTTACACCATTGCACAAATTCAAAGACACAGTTAAAAGTCTTGCTTGTTGCCGTCATAAACATAAATATCTCAAAAGAAATCAAAATTTAACATAATGTGAAGGGTTTAAATACCGTCATTTGTAGAAATCTTGTGAAACGGACTTGGTCTGAGTTTTTCACCAGATCTTGATTCTTCATACCTGACTCACAGGGACCTAATTGATGCCTTGAGAGGAACATCTTGAAATTAGGGAGTTGAAACATTCATGTCTTAGAATAGCACAGAGCATTTCCCTCTCCAGGCTTCGCAGAATTGGTACTAGACAGCTATTTTTATACCACCAGATTTTCCATCTCATGTTCCACTTCTCATTCACTTTGTTGGTATTCTCAGAAACTCCTGACAGCAACTGAATCATTGTAGGGAGGTCTGAATCACCCAAAGCCTCCCATGTCCTTCTCGTAGACTGTCACTTTCCTAGCATGGGTGTCTAGGGTTTCTGTGCTGCAGGAGCAGGGACATTCCTGCTGTTTCTACCACACAGTGGAGAGCTCTGACCACTCCCACCACCAATTGCAGAACTTTATGTTTTATTTAGAAGACGGCATTTAAACTTATACGCTTGTTTAAGAACACAGTTTGAGAAGCTTGAGCTCTGAACACACTTTCCTCAGCTGCTCATATCTGCTTTTGCTTTGCCCAGAGAATCTGAATTCACACGGTGGGACCAAGTCTTGTAATTTGGGAGATCAGTCATAGGTTAGTAGCATTTGTCAACTACTTGGCAACTATGAACTGGAACTACTAGGCAACTATGAAGAGGCTGGACTGCCACTGGAAATGAGATTAACCATTTAAAGATTCAGAGCAATCATCTATCAGTGTGTAGCTTGAAAGCATCAGAGTGAGACTTTCCTGGGAAGAATGACTGAACATGTTTTAACATGCTTTAGCAGATGGAAGAGCTCATTTTGCTTCCAGAATATGGGATCCCCCACAGTTTATACTAGGCAAGGATGATGAGCTTTTTGGAGCAGCCAGCTGTGAATATGGAGCTGGAATAAGTCATTGAAGAAAGTAAGGACTAGGTCAAGTTAAAAGAGCTGACAAAGGCATCATCTTTCTTATCTCCTTCAAGTTTCCAGAACCTCTTACAGGGAAGATGATTCACAATCTCTGTTTTTAAGAAAACCCAGAGGGAAATCACCTTGCTCATGTTTCACTTAGATCTTTTGGAAAATCTGCAAGTGCAGAAGGGTCTTTTCATGTAGCTATCTTTTCAGTTTCCAGTTGTACAAAAAAAATGTAGTGCAAATCCATATTGTGTGGCCTTCAGTGGGCAGCACACATGAAAAATGAAAAACATAAAAGTATAATTATGTTTCTGCCAATCACTTGCTACCTTTACTTTCAACAGCAGCTGAAGGTTTCAGGGTTCATGAAGGTCAGCAGACACTCGGTACAAAGTGCTCCAGACACAGATTAGAAAAGGACAATTCTCCAGACTTGGACCTCTGTGTATTTTTATAATAGTATTTGATATTCTTTTCCTGATTCAAGGACATGGATAATAATTCTCCAAGGTGAAGTGTTCTCTGCTCTTTTAAGTTACCCTTGCCCTGCTACCCATATTCCTAGACAGACTGTGTAGCATATCCTCAAGGCATGTGTAATATGTAAAGCTCTTTGGTATGAAGCTTCTTAGGTTGCTGGGAAATATTTTCCTAAAGTCTTTTATTCAAATAACACTACTTTTTCTTCCTTTCCTAATATGAAAGCACATTTTTGCTTTAACTGTTTTTGTGCCTGTAATAAAACCTTAACTGGCCGAAATTTCTCTATACTACTTGGGTCTGTCGGAGCAGTTGATGCACCAACGTATTCCATATTGAGGATTGACACCTGGGAGGCAAAAGAATACAAAGAACCCTCCAAAATATGCAAACCCTCTAAATTTAAAAGGCCTTTGCTGCAACTTTTTGTTGTTGAAAACAGTGGGCAAACAAAATATTAAAAAACAAGTATTGCATCAAGGAATGTACATGCAATGCAATCTAGGTGAAAGAAAACAGTTTTAGTAGTAACATTCATATACTTTTTAAGTTCTTAAAACACAGGCCAGCCCATTGTGGATAAATCTTGCCTAAGCATTAAATTCTAAGCAGAGAGTAGCAAGGTTTATTTTACCTGCAAATTAAAGCTGCAGCCTGTGCTTGAGTGCAAGGCCAAAAGAGCACTGCTCAAGGGCAAAGACCTTCTTCGTCTAACCACCAGTACAATTGTTTTAGTATACTAAATGCTCTATAAAATTACCTTGCAAATACAGAAACTAGAAATGCTTAACTTGGTCTCCAGATGAACTAGATCTAAATTTTAACTTTCATTTTGTACCTAGTCATGATGATATTCAGTAGAGAGTCCTCGTAGCTGGAAAACCTCTTCTTCACAGCCCCCTGTCTGTGGCCTATCCCTTAGCATATAAAACCATAACTTACACATTCTCTGAGTCACTTAAAGTTTTCAAAAGTTTGCTATCTCTGTCATAACACTTCTTCAAAATGGCCTTCTCTAAATATATTTGTTACTCCTCTTTAGATCAGAAGCTGTTGTCTTTCGTGTGTGTACAACAACAATACTGCAGGGCTCCTGGGCACCACTGGTGATTTGCAAATGATTAGACAGCTAAAAATAACCAATCGGGGTGAAACTGCTTCACTGCACCCACCTGCCTGCAGCTCGGGTGCTCAACCTGGGACCATGGGTTTATTCAGTTTGCCTCATTGTCAAAGTAGAGAGAGAGTCATCACCAGGTATGAGCTCAAATTACCTTGCGAGATGTCTTGCTTTTATAACACTGCAGGACTGAGAACTCCTGGCTTCCTGGCTTAGGCATGCCACTTATCTGCTTATCAGTATGGGATGAGTCTGATCCTACACCTGCCACAGGGTAATCCCTTGTGTCCCTGCAAGGTGGTGGCTCATTCCAGGAAATAAGAAAGAAATTCAGTCATGGATTGGTTCATATCTTGAAGTAATTTAACACAATGTTCACTATTTGTATAGGTTTTGTTGTGAATACTGAGTAGATGAAGCGTTTATCACAGCAACCGAGAAACTATCCTAAGACCAAACTGCAGGGTAAGTACAAAAGCAGAAGAGAGTTGAACAATATAAGTTTGTCATGTCTATGAACAGACAACTAATGCAGCACAGTTTGCTAACCTGCAGTAACATGTTTGTGTGACTGAGAAAGAGTTTAAGATTGCTACGAAAACTAACAAGCAATTTGTGATGGCAATCCAAATGCAGCATTGTGTGCCATTGAAACAGAAGCAATGCCCTCGGTTACAGTGAGGAGAACACAAATATATGGAGCACGAGTTTTTTCATATGCACAGCAGTATGATGATCCTCTTTAGCTGTGATTAGGTTAAAATTAATATTGTTAATGCTCCTTCAGCCCAACAAGAAACTGAATACGCATCACTGAACTTGTGGGCTTCAGGTATGTTGTTGTATTGGTATCTGTGATTTCTGTGCACCCTGTGATTATAAGGGCTTTATAACATTAGGCTTCTTTGGAGGAGTAAATTCACCATTAGAGACATTCACTTATAATTAAACCTTGCAAACCAAAAGTTTAAACAATAAAGAAAACAAACGGTCCTCCTAAATGGAAATTTATTTTTTTTTTCTTTTCTTTAATGGCTGCTATCCTCACAAACACACTTAACCACAATGAGAAAATGATCTTGCTAATGTCTAATGAGATTACATGTGTTTAAATTTATGCTGTGTTTAATTTAGTTCTGCTCAGAACTATTGTTGTGATTCATTGAAGAGGTACTTATACATGGAAAATATTTTGCATAATTAAAAGAATAAACAATACAAAACCCGTAAGTCCCAAACTCCCTTGCAGCTTAAAGCCAAGTCCATGTCTTACGATGAATATTTCTAGTCTAAGTAAACCATGACATTGCCCTCAGAGAGCTGCAAATCAGGTAACTTCTCCCAAATGCTTCCTCCACAGAAGCTGGAACAGTGAGCCAACCAGCTATGCTGCAGCTGGGATCATTAGCAGTAACTCGTGCCTTTACCGGTGGGTACGGTTTTACACCAAACTTTCCATTTTTGTTCTTGAAGGGTACTAGCTTAATTTGCAATGATACGTATTTCCAAGCAACAATCAAGTGCTACTTAAGCAGTGACACCACTGATAAGGAGTTTAAAGGGGCTGGTTTTGCTCTGTTGGTCCATTTACCTCTCCTTGTAGCCTGAAAGGTGTTCTTGTTACAGTCAAGGGAATTCTTGTTGTGCAGTGCAGAATGCTGACTCCAAGGCAACAACACAGATTTGTTTCAGCATTTTCTATTAAAAAATGCTATTTATGTTTTACTTCTACCATTTTCAAAGACAATACATCAGAGAGATTTCTTTCCATATTAGGTATAATACTCCTTCCAGACTTTCATTATACAGTCCTACACAGTCTTGTGTGCAACTAGAAAATGGGGTTTGATATCCAAAGTCAAATACTGAAAAATGTCTGCATAAGAAAACTGTCCTCTTCAAGTCTGTGTAGGTCATACTTATGCACAATGTATATAAATAGATCAATGTTATTCTGTCACATATATAATGGTTATATACAAAACCTCATCTATTTCATTGCAGTCATTGTTATCTCATAAAACCGATAGTTCTGTTTTCAATTTCATGTGAGTTTTGGCCTTCAGAATAATTTGTGGGAATGTGTTCCCTTTTTTAATGATCCTTTGTATTTGAAAACATTTAATCTAGCTGATTCAAAAATGAGTCACCATCTAGTTCCAAAACACAGTGATACAGATGTGCAGTTTAAAATTTGCGGACTTTAAACTTGGATCTTTATTTTGATGATGAGCATTTTCACCATGAGGATGCTACATAGAAGTGTATAAACCACTGAATGCCACCATCTCTGTGACCCATCATAGTTTGTTGAAAGATCTGCTCCTGTCGGAATGTGTGAAACAAGTGTAAAGACTCACCATGATGGGAAAGGTGGAGGGAGACCAGTGTACATTTCTTCTGTCACTACATTGTGTTTGCACCCTGGGTGCTCAACTCGTGGTTTCACCATGGGAGGGGAGCTGGGTGAAATATGCCAAAAGGGGTGAGATTTAGTGTCTGCACACATGGTGATGTCTGAGCTCTCCTGAACTGGCAGCTGACTGGAGAGAGGGGTTACTCACTGTCTCTGAATCGCCCAGAGCTCATGTCTGCTGACGAATTACTCACACATCAATTCATGCACCTCCTGCAGCTGGAGCTGGCTCTCCAGAGGCACTCACGGTGTCGTGCAAGACAGCCAAGAACAAACTCAGAGTAAGCCCTTGCTCAATGGAAGGCCATCACACTTCTCTGTCAGTAAAAGATATCAAAGCAAGATAATGAAAGGCACTTGAGAGCAACTGGGGTTCTCATGATTCTCAAAGTGTGTGCTAATGAATGAGGCCTTGATGGTGAGGCAGAAGTTCTGATGCCTCTGAGGTACAACCCAAGGGGCACTGCAGCACTTCAACGACAGATGAAAAAGTCCATCTTCAGAGCAAAATATGTGTACATCTTAGAACAGTTGTGAACCCTACTCACTAATAAATAACCCTGTTTTCAGTGGGAAATGGGGAAAGATAAATTTTATTAGAATAAAGTTCATATATTTGAAGAAATATGATTCCTTTTGCAGGTGAATCAGTGAGCTGTTTTTTCTCTGGGTGTTTTATTAAATGATTTGTGTGTACACTGAGAAGATTCTCTGAAGTGCTCCAGATGCTTTGAAAGATAATCCTCCTGGAAACTCCATCTTTATTGAATATAAAACCCCATCAAGACTGAAAAAGCTTCCAGAAAATCCACAGTGGAATTTCAGGTACAGCTGTGCTACCTTACTAATTGCTACTGTCCTTTAGTTTATAATATTTTACAGATATCTTCCAATCAGCTGTTTCCAGAAAGAGAAATATATTATGATGCTGTAACCTAATTTTCTGAAAATGTCTTTTTCATTTTTCTGCAGAGATGACCAAAATTCAAAATGGTTTTGTTCAGATCGCTAAAATATGTAAAGAGGATTAAACTGCTATTTGGTTTATTGTACCACTTGATAGACTTTTAGAATTTAGAGAGATGTTGCATTTTTCAACCCTTTTCCTATGAGATGCAGGCAATCATAATCCTTAAATTTTGTTTAGCACCAATCAGCCCTTTGAGACTATAAAAATAAAAGCTCTTCATACTCTACACTATATTTCAAAAGATCTAATCTCAATTTCTGTCTCGTCTCATGTTACCCCTTAATTTCTGCTACTTAAATAAAAGAAAGCGATGATCCTAAATTACCCCTTCTCACACCAGACATATAGTCTGAAATTCCTTTAGTTAAAACAACAAAACCAAAACAAAACATGATTAATTGTGTAATAGAAATAAAACAAGGTTAAGTGCTACTCTGCCAGACTGTGTTACTTTTCGCTTTCTCCCTGTGTGCTTTTTCTACTGTAACGCTAATAACTTTTGAATGCAGAACAACGCCTTCCAGTGTGTTCACTCATCATGTAATACAACGAGGTATTGATCATCAGGGGTAATTCTGGACACACCTAACATCAGGCAGCTGCTAATGAGGGCCTTTCCTGAGCATTGTTGTTCATAATTTTTCTAGGATCCGACCAGGATTTCTAATCTCCCCATGCTCTCACACATATCCTGAGCTGCACTACAAGTTCTTCACATTGGGATAATCCTGTCTGTTTCTTTTCCATACTCTTTTTCCCTCATTCCTTGTCTGAAATGTTTTAATAGATTGGTTTTAACTTTATGACCTGATTATTTATCAATAATTATTAATAATTCCAACAACTGTCCTAGAATAATCAAATCACATGGCACAGAACTTCACAAATATTTCAAGATATTGGACAACAGCTAGCCACAAACTTACATTTTTTATTCGCTGTCTCATAATTACAGGAACTTTGTCTTTTAGAAATTTTATCTATTGCAGCCAAATTAGCAAGCAACGACAACAACAACAAATCCCAACCCAAAACCCAGTCAAACAAACAGCAAAAAAACCCCACCAAACAAAACAAAGCAGCAGGGTTTTTTCACATTACAGTTGGACATCTGCAGTGACAGAAGTGCATTACTTCATATTTGATAAATCAGTGAAACCTAATGCAAATGCAATGAAGTTAAAAGAAAAACTCATCAGTTTCTCATGTTTGTGTGGGGACAGATGACACCGACTATTATGGCACCATCAAAACATCTGCTGACACTACAGCAGTAAAGGTGGGTGACAGATTAAATTCTATGCAGTTAAGGTTCTGTTTATCTCCAACTATTGCATAGTAAAGTAAGAAAAGTTTCTGTGAGGTTTAGCTCTGAGTGGCAGTGAAGAACACAACCCCTAACAGTGTCTTTGCTATGAGATGTTGTGCTAAGGATATGCAGTTTGTGAGTGAGAATTGTTCCCAGATCATCTGACGTTAATACAAGCTTTCAAAAAGACAGGTATTCAGAACTGTAACTAAAGCTTTAAAGAGGTTTAAGGAAGCTGACCTCCACCATCCTTGTGCCATAATTTAACAGAAGGAAGGAAACTGTCAGAGTCTCCATAGCAGGCAACTGTGTGAAGGAATATGTCACAGCTTCAACTGAGCCCCAGTTCTATCCTCTGCCACGCCACAGGCTCCAGAGGACATTTCTGAAGAAAACGGACCCAATGACTGCCAATATCTTAAATTTGGCAAGGCCTTTAGAGAACTTGTTTAAGGATGAAAAATAATAAATATCATTGGCTAAAGGTCTGTAAAAGAGTAGATTACAAGCACCATACTTTAAAGGATATGAGCAAGAGAGGCTGCTTGAATTCTTTATAAATGAAGGACAGATAGAGTAGCTGAAAAAGGGGTGATTAAAGAGAGGGGTGGCTTCTGTGGAGAGGCAAAATTATGACATATTTAAAAGAAAAAACAAACAAACATCAGAAGTGAGGAATGGGGGAAAACAATTATTTCTGAAGTCTGGATGGGTCAGATAATCTCATGCTAAGCACCAATGTATTGAAACTCTCTATTCTCTGCAGTGTCTCCAGGTCTTCAAAGTGGTGACAAAACAATGGCAACCTGAGGGGCTACAAAGATATTGTCTTTCTCCTCTCTTACATGAGACATCTCCAGTCTGTATTTAGACAAAATGTTTTTGGTTCAGACCCCCTTTCTTGCATCCCTGAAAATCAAGGGCAAGGCCAGTATTTGTTCCTAACCTGATTACCTGGCTTGATGAGACTTGTACTGACAAGCTTGTAATGCCTATGAACATACCCTTGAAGGCCTCAAAGCTAACCTTCTACCGAACAAGGCTTACATTACATAATTAAACTCTAATCCTTAAAGACCTATTTTGGTTTAGGACATGAGGCAAACACTCATCTCTTACTTTCCTAAGGATTTGAGAACTTCCAATCTGTTTTTCTAGCAACAGCTCCTCCAGCTATGCAGACATATCATTCTGCTGCTGTCAAACTGTGTATCTGAAATTTAACTAGGCATAGGGAGATGTGATCATGATCCTGATGACTTGTGTAATTCTATCATGAGCCTCCCTGGTATTTTATGTATTTATCAGGAGAGATTTTTAGAAATAGTCTTTCTTAATGATAGTCCTGCAATTTTTAAGTGCAGTTTATGCCTTTCAAATCATCAATATCAGGATCACCATGTTGATGAAAAAGCTTCCAGAAGACATAAATTAGAAGCAAAATGGGATTTTGATGCTGATACAGAGGTGTTAGTCTTCATGAGACAGTTAATGCCCTGTTGACTTGTACATTTGCCCAAGATAAATGCTATGTGATAAAGATTGAGCTGTGGGCAGAGTGTGCTGTGAAATCATTACAAAGCATGCATTTCAGCTGATGCAGGTGGTGATTCTGTGCGGGTTCATTTCTTCAAACATGATCTTTCCATAACGCAAAAAGCCAAGGAAACTTCTAAACAGATTTCCCTTCTTCAGTGCACTGACCGAAATTATTGTAGGAAGAAAAGGAGTGTAAGGCTGGAATACAGTATAAAAAAGCTGTACAAGTACTGGCTCAGTGCAAGAAAGACAAGGAGCTACAGGAGAGGGTCTACAGGAGGGCCACAAAGATGATTAGCGGTTTGGAGCATCTCTCTTATGGGGAGAGAGTGCTGGAGCTGAGCCTGTTTAATCTGGAGAAGACTGAGAGGGGATCTCATTAATGCATATAAATATCTCAAAGGTAGGTGACAAGAGGATGGTGCCAGACTCTTTTCGGACAAGGGAAAATGGATATTAACCAAAACAGAAGAAGGTCCACCTTAACATGAGGAAGAACTTCTTTATGTTGAAAGTGGCAGAGCACTGGAACTGGATGCCCAGGAAAGGTGATGGAGTCTCCCTGGAGACATTCAAAACTTACCTGGATGTGTTTCTGCTCTAGGTGACCCTGTCTCGGCCTGTGGGTCAGACTGGATGATCTTCAGAGGTCCCTTCCAGCCCTAACAATTCTGTGATTCTGTGAATAGTAATTTCATTCTCCAGTGCTGTAGCTGAAAACACTGACAATGTTGTCTGACTGAAAGAGGTCCTAAAAAACAGAGGTAATAGAGGACCCCACTGTCTATTAAATGCAAGCCCAGGAAAGAATCCAAACTGTTTAGTTTTGCATCCTGCTCCCTAGTTTGTTCCAATAAAACAAAATTACTACCTTAGATGTTTGGGTGAGAATTTTTCAAGACCTCATCTTGACTTCCTAGATCTATTTTGAGAAGCAGTCATCCACAGGATTTTGCTGGACAAAAAAATTGCAGTGGCTGCCATTAAAACTGGCTGCCAGGTAGCAGGTCAATATTCCAAGAAACTGGTGGTGTAATTAGAATACTGTGGACAAACGTTGATGTTCTAGTGTGGAGTATTGGCTCTATTCTCAAATACCAAAACAGAAAGTAGTGACCTTCCAGAATTCACAAGGAAAGAATAGAGGAATTTGACTACTTGACAAAGCAAAGATGTTTACTACAAAATGCACATTCATTAGAATTTCCAGGACAACAAAACCCAAAATAACAAACAAACTAATAAATACAACAAACCACTCCAAACAAAACCAAACCCAGAATGCTTGTAATGTGATTGACAGAAAACACTTCAGCAAATTATCATCTGAACCCCGTTGTCCTGATGATCACCCCATTTCTGTGGCAAAAGGAAAGGTAATGCATATACAGAACAGAGTAGGTGGATGAAAACTACAGGATACTGCTTTACCCCTGCTGTTGCACCCCTGTCTGTACCTACCCCAGCACCAATAAATTAAAATAGTTGAAAAGAGTCAGTTAGAGGAAAGGAGTTAAAAGCAGCCTTTTCCTGCAATATATACACAGTCACTCATAAGTTAGCTGTCAGCTTCACTCCATCTCAGCCAGACAGTGACAAATGACAAATAATGGTTGCAAATAGTGTCGCATGGGAGATCTGCGTGGGGTCACAAGACAAATCCAGGAACAAGCACACTGGGTTGCTCCCATCATCAAACTTTGAAAGGGTAAGATAAGAATCAACAGTATATGGGTTTTTTTGAATCTCATACAAGCGATATGCACAGAACGGCTGAGACAATTGAGCCCTAGTAAACAACACGGAACAGGAACATTTCCAGTGCTGCCTTTGCCCAACAGTGAAAGGAGGTTTACAGAGTAATTAGCCATTGTTTTCTGTAGTTAGACATGTTTAACTTCCCTATTGTGATTATTATTCAAACATGAGGCTTGGGAAAGCAAATGTGGGGAAGTGCTCTTGGAATAGCTCATGCACAGTGCCCTCAGTGCTGACTGTTTTCTTCTGCAAATGGTCTTTGTCAGAAGCTCATGGTCCCCATGCTTATACTCCTTGCCAGACTGGTCTCCTAGCTATTTTCCTTGGCTGTTTCATCAGTGCAACTAGCTTTTTCTTTCAGGCTATGCTGGATGCCACATAATGGTGTGACTAATTGAAGTTGTTTCTTTCCCTTCTCCTCCCCCAGATCTCTTGATTAATATCTTGTTGTATACCTTAATTAGCACATTTCTGGCTTCTGGCTGCTTGTAACTCATAGCTTTCTGACGAGATCCTAGTAAAACTTTACACATTGCATTATGATAAATATTCCAGATACAAACTCCTTACTAGATTTGTAATTATATCATGCTCACAGAATTCTATTAAAAACCCAGCATGACACCGCAGATGGTAAAATGGGGACTGGGCTGCTTCCTGTATGCATGGAATTAATTCTGGTAAATCCCATCATAATCATGTTACAAAGTTGGACCATTAAAAGAAAATAGTAATTGTTAGCCTTTCTAATACAGTTTGTATTTTCTGGGTGTTTTATTTCAGTGGCTCAGTTTCCTGCCCACTGAATCATGCTCTCAGAATGTAGTTTATGTACAAAGACACAGAGGAAACCAGACCTGCCAGAGTTTTCCCAGGAAAAACATTTGTATTAGCTGTAATAAATAGCCATTATAATTTTTCTTAAAGAAGTTTAAGATACCTTTAACTTCTGCTTTTGGCCTCACACACATGTAAATTTATCCCCACTGAGGCCCAAGACATATTCACAATGGGTGGGAAAATTTCCAGTTTTAAGAGGTTTTAAAGATGGTTAGGAGAAAGATGGCATCCCAAACTTGGCATTCTGTGGTCTTCGGATGCAATTTTGTGCATATTGATGCAAATCAAATGAAAAGGGTTTCCTTTGAGACTCTATGAACATGGCTACATAAGAAACTGCCTACTTTAGGCTTTTTTTCATATATTTTACTTACTCTCAGTGGGGGAGAGAACACCAGTAGTATGAATTTATTTGATACAAACACTTTACCTTGAAACTATTACTTTTACACTTTATGTTGCTAGTAAAAATTCACATTTTCTGGAAAAGGGTAAATTTCCTGTGGTTTTTATTTTGTGAGGATCTGGCTGTACAATTTTCTTAAAATTAGGATGAACCCATGAAGTTAAATCCCTGTGAGGAAATATGCCTCCCTCATATGCCAAGACTTGGCAAATCAATTTCATTTCCACAACATGGAGAAGGCAATGACACAGAAAGACAATAAACTAAGTCCACTGCTCTGGCCGTGTGATTCTTGAAGGAATACTTATTTATTTCATTTATATATTTTTAATAGAGTTGTGGGCTTCAAGCATTACATCACTTTCTTGGAACAAGGATTATGGGAACTGATCCTTTACTGACATCAACCACAATAATATAAACCATCCACATTTTATGAAAGAAGAAAGACAGCAGTAAGTGAAACAAGCATGCATGAGTTACTCCTGCCAAATAAAGCCCAGTTTTGAGGAAAGGTGCCTGAATAGTGCACAATAATAATCTGTCTTTCTGTAAAAACTGTCACTCTGTGTCTTATAAAAATTAAATAAAGCAGGCGTGTAGAGCCAGATGGTTATTTCCTGTTATTAAAGCTTTAAGGGACAAATTATTCTCTGTTGTACCCTCCATTGACTTCAACATTGTCTCTATCGACTCGAACGAAATTACATTGCAGATAATTTGGATGTGGGTTCTGGAGGATGGGAGCCATTTAGGGAGTCATCTGTGTAAAACTTCTGCGTTTCACATAACTGTCATGAGTTGTCTGTATCTTTGGAGCAACTTCACCATGTAGTTCCTTGCACTACTAATACATCGGCTTTACACTCTACCATGGAGCACAGTGCTTGGGTTTGGGAATCAGCACAGTGGCCACAACTGGGATAAACAGCTCCAGTGTTGAAACAATGATAAAGGGTTGCTGGATTTGGGCCAAGTTCAAATATTTCTGTAGAACTGTGTAGTGTAGATGTACCCAAAGTCTTACGCAGCAGTTTAAGAACCTTCTATCTCTTCATACTTGTAATAAGGAATTTGGAATAGAGAGCCCCAACACCAGAGACAGGCACCTACAGCTGGCTCAGTTTCTCCCCACAAGACAATTACTCTCATGCAACCTTTTCTTCTCAAATATGAATGTGGTTTCTGCTAGATGGTTTCAGGTGGTCAGGACTGAAAATGTCCAAGCCCATGCTGATAAGATGGCTCAGCAGTGCTGAACTGAACAAGGCTTTCATTGGCAAAGAAATACTGTCTGGGATATTCCTCTGTAATTTGGCGTCTGTTACCTGACCTGGAGCTGGGGCAACTGGAGCTCTTGTTAATAGATCCCTTGGGGCAGATGAGAGTGAAATTACTTTGAATAACCAGTGTTTATATATATCTGGCTGGTTTATTTTAGAACAATTTGGTTGCAATGGAAAGGAGGTGTGTAGCTGTTTTTGTTACTATCTATAGAAATGAAAGAATATAAAAGTATAAAAATAATCACTTAAGAAAACATATAAAGGAAAGAAAGAAGGAGAGAATGAAAGAAAGAAGGAAATAAAGAAGGAAAGAGAAAGAAAGAAAGAAAGAGAAAGAAAGAAAGAAAGAAAGAAAGAAAGAAAGAAAGAAAGAAAGAAAGAAAGAAAGAAAGAAAGAAAGAAAGAAAGAAAGAAAGAAAGAAAGAAAGAAAGAAAGAAAGAAAGAAAGAAAGAAAGAGAGAGAGAAAGAGAGAGAGAAAGAGAGAAAGAAAGAAAGAAAGAAAGAAAAAGAAAGAGGGAAGAGAGGAAAGATATCACCACCCATAGATCCAGCAATGAGACTTGATTTTTGCAATTTAGATGTCCATTGGTTGAAGGGATGGTCACAGTCTTGATCTGTCAGGGTTGAGGGAAGTTCATGAGACAAAAAGTTCAATGGGTTCAAGTGCAAACACTCATGTACCTTCCGTGGGTGGGTGTTTTACACTATGTGATGCAACACTGTGGATTATGCACAGTCCTCTGGTGGAAGACCCTAGAAAAGAGTCTGGGAATGCTTTGGGGGTTTTTGATGGTTTATGGCCCCTTCTAATGAAGCTCTTCTTCTGAACCTGTGCCAACGTTTTTATACGTATTAAATATTAAGTGAATTAATGGCACAAATTTTATTTGCCTGCAATCTGGGGAAGAGATAAAAAGATTTTACTGGTTTTGCATATACCAATCACCCATAATTTAAACTATGTCAGCACTGGTAGCTGCTAAGCAGGAGTTTTGAAGAACTTGAGGGTTTGAAGCACTAGTGTGCACCCCAGGGAGCAGCCAGTGGGACAGGACAGGGTCTGACCACTCTACATATCTGCTTCTCGGCAGGAACAACCAAGTCATGAACAACCTGGAGTTGGTCCATGGCCTCTGACTGCTATGGTCTCCAATGTTATAACCCACTGGAGGAAATAAATCTCAATTTATTGTGGGTATAGAACTTTTTTAGTTGAAGATAATGTCTAGATATGAGACAAAAAAAGTCTCACATTTGGTTTATGATTTTGTTTTGTTTTTGTTTCGGGTTGTTTGTTGGGGTTTTTTTTGCACGAAACAGCACAGTGATGTCTTTCATCAATAATATAGGCCATCCGATACACAACAATGTCAATGTCAGAGTATATGTGACAATCTGAAAGGAAGATATTAATAACAACCCCATGGTTTTAGTATATTTTTTCTTTTCTATAAACAGAGGGTATTTTTCTGGATGTAATGAAGATGAACAGCTTCATATCTGTGCTTTGCTGTACTCTGGAGGTACTGAGAAGAGGGAAACACTATGATTCCTCTTTCATTTCAAAAATTTGCCAGGTACTTAATTAGTACTGGTAGAAACAAAAGTGATAGCAACATAAACCAGAGAAGGAGTTCAATCTATCTTGAATTTACTTGCCTTGGAAATAGTGCAAACTGTTGTCAAATACAGTCATTTGCAAGCAAAAATATTCTTACCTTCTGTAGTTTCTGTGAACAAGTTATTGAGTGGTGAAAAAGGCAAGAAACTTCCTTTCCCTTTACCATTTGAAAATAACATTGGGAATCAGAATAGATTTTGTTCATCCACTTACTTACAGCAACTTAGGGCTTTGCTGAAGTCCTTATTACTGTTGAACAGAAATGTTGGAGGCAAAGGCATTAACCATTGCCTGAATGTGCTGCATGCAATGTGCACTGGTTACAAATAGCTTGGAGAAAGTCGAGAACTCATTAAGTAGATGGCATTAAAAACCAAACAAAATCCAAAACAACTTTTCCCCCCAAAAAACAACAAGAAAACCCCAAACACAAAAAATTCTTTATTAAGCCTGAACAGTCCCAGTTGTGTACTTTTTCTGAAGTCATAAGATAATGAGCTGTTGTTTTTGTTTGCCTTTTTTTTTTTGTTTAGATATTTTCTATTTTAGTCCAAGATATGACCTGAATGTAATGAACTTTGCCAACTTGATCAGACTCCCAGCAATCAAAGTGAATGCAAACAATAGAAATAAAAGATATGGGGATCTAACACCTACTTGGATTTGAATTTTCCGACTCAAGAGGTCAGGGTTTGGGAAAAAACAGATCTTGAACCAAATTTCAAGATTGTAGGTATACCACTGGTTAGAATATAAAGTTGCAAAACTGAGATATTGTCATTATGTTCTCTGTCTAACTCAGCAAGGGATTCGGTGTGTTCCAGTGCAGCAAAAAGAGGCAATTGCAAAGTAGGTGCTCACCATACAGATCCATGTGGGGAGAAAGGAGGGAAAATTACAGCAGGTAGAAAACAAGTTGTTCTTGGCTTGCTCTGGCCACTGGTGTGACTAACACCATGAAGTGACTAACCTCAAGCCCCTTAAGAGATGCTTATTTTCAAAGGTGTTGGAGCACACAGATTTTGAAACTCAGGCCATCAGAGATATATTTCTGTTGCTGTTGAAGCATAAGTCACACTTCACTGCAGACTCTCAGGATCATACCTAAGTCACCTAAGCCTGACTTCCAGTTTGGAACAGCTCAGGCTTTCATTGATGCTGCCTGGATGTCATGTGAGGAGTCAGAGCCCAGGCCACAATATGTGGCTAAGCACAAGCTTAGTTGTCCAAGGCTTTGTTACAAGGGGAAAATGAATCAGGAGGATTGCTAAGCTGAAGAATGACTTTTTGCCTGTGCTGCCCCTTGCAGTGGAGGCTTTCTTGCCAGCCTGGATTTACTACAAAATAGACTGAACATTACTGGTCGTTTTAGGACACCTTGACTTTGTTCATAGCTCCCAGAGAAACATGAGTTGAAGAATTGCAGACTACTGAGAGGATAGAAATTAACATCATCCTTCTGTTGTTAGGTCCTGTGTGATCTCTACACTCTCCCTCTGGACAGTTTTACTACTGCAAACGATGGGTTATGGCAAATAGACTGAATTTCATTGTTTGCCTTTCTGAGATATAAGGATTAATATAAATCATGATGGCTCTTCTATGGTCCTGCAAAATCAGGCCTCGATTTAATCCATCAACTTCCACTGCAAAGGTTTTCCCCGTGTACTTCTACAATGCACTGAAATAAAGGAAATACGGTTTGGTTGCTGTTTCCTAATGACTCAATGTGGGGTTCACTGAAACACTGCACTAATAATTCTATATGAATACCTCATTTCCAAGAATTACTCAGGAGTCAAAGAAATGGGAGCTAAGACTTCTCTAGTTTAAAATATCGATTATTGCCTTTTGTGTTTTTTGATTATGTGATCTGACAGACCAAAATATCTTTTGAGACAAATTACCAGAGAGCTATTTCCAAAAAGATACACGACAATCTTTACCCACATTTTTTATCACCTCAATGTTGCTTGCAAAGTATTTTCCATTTAGTTTTACATAATGATTGTTAAAATCACCCAGAACACCTTTTTATCTTAAATGTTTTAGTCTAATTTTAGCTTTCCTTGGATGTGCCCTGAAACAAAATACCTGATGCTATGTGGTATGCATTTCCCCTTCAAATCAACATTGCCTTACTTTGGTGCAGTTCAGATTTAGGAATCTGTGGGTGATTTAACAGTTCTCTGATAAAACCTATGCTGTTTTCCTTACTGTGAAATGTTCATTCCAGCTGAGCAAAGGGACAAAATACCTCACAATGAGAATGATGAAAGACTAGAAGAGGTACCCAATGAGTTTTTAAAACTACTGGAAAATATTCCAAGCAACCTGATTTCACTTTGTGATTGTCCCCACTTTGGGCCAGGGAGCAGACTAGATAATTTTAGAGGGTCCTTTAAAACTAGGTTATTCTGTGAGTCTGTATTAGCTGCACAAGTTTCCCTGTGGCCTCTCTCTGGCTCCTCTGAAAAAAAAAAAAAAAAAGGTAAATGTATTATGCGTAAAACATCAGTGATTATACCAAAGTTAACTTATGTGCTCTTAGTAAAATCATTACTGCCATTTACAGATTCCTGGCGGGCATTATAAAAGGTAATTTAAAATGCTGCTTGGACATCCAACCCCAACACATGAACCTTCTGTGAGCACTCTACTGTTTGGAGAAATAGAATAGCTACTTTTGCAATGTGGTCTGTCAGTAAAAGTTTTCTTTGAGGGTCTATAATATGACCTTTAGGTAAAAGACAATTTGAAGTGTATCCTTAATGAGTTTTTCAGGTATGCACGAAGTTAGAGCTTGTGACTTGAAAGTCAACTAAAATTCTTGCACATCTTCTTAGAATTGCATAAATACTGATGCAATACCATTTTACATTCCAGAATATCTTAAAAAACTTAATAACCTCTGTGGATATCTTTGAGCTGGTCTCTGCAGATGTCCTGACAGGTCTGTTGCAGCATAACCGAGTCCTATTTTCCCCTTAACAAAATAAAGTCCTGCAAAAAACCTGAGAAATATATCCCTTTTGCCACTGGTGCATCTTTATACAGAGCCAAAACTCACCTCAAAAGAGTGGGCTCCATTTTGATTCTGCTTTCTCTCTCCCAGCTTGCAGGTAGGAAGAGTTGGGTAGCACTTACAATGAATTCCCACCTGACTAGAGAATATCCACATTTAGATGATGACCCAAAATTACAGGTATGACTTTTTTATCTACAAGAACAGCTGCACCCCAGAAAAGGCATCCCAGTGCCTTCTCCTAACTGCCTGCCCTCAGAACCAGTTATCATCTGGCACTGGTTTCAGGGTGGCACTGGTCAACATTACACAGGAACATGCTGCATTTCCTGATGGATTTTACATTCTTTGCCTGTTTTATAGGATACTAACCAAAATCTTTCAAAATAAAAGTGCCCACTGATACTGGGGATACATGAGTAATCCTGCCCTCTGGCATGGATGAATGCTCCTGATTACTCAAGTGTTACTGCAGGTTACAAACACATCAGCTTGTACTGTGTGGTGGGCAGTGATTTTCAACTGGGAGTAAGATAACAGTCAGAGCAAAGCTGAAAACTGTCATAACTGGACAAAAGTTAATTTTGCCAGGCTTAGAAGTGGGATTTCCAGGCTGTCAGGTCACAAGAAGAGACAGTTTCTTCACAGAAGTTTCACAGAATATTCTGAGTTGTAAGGGACTCAATACGGATAATTAAGTCCAACCTTTAAGAGTATGGCCTATCCAGGGATCAAAACCATGACCTTGGCATTATTAACATTATTAACATCATGCTCTGATCAACTGAGCTAATCTCAGGGTCCAGAGGTCCCCTGGTAGAATATGCGTGTGTGCAAATACCAAGAAAAACATCCCTTGTACTAATAAATTGAGCACTTTAACAAAAATTAGAAATCACAAGGATGTCAAACCATACCCACTCGGCTGCTTTCTGTCTGTCTGTATTTGATGGCTTAGCAGGACACTGTCCTCAGGAATCCTTGCACTTCAGGAGATAAAATGATTTACTTTGCTCTCAGTAAAGCCTTAGATTCTTTCTCCTTCATGTCTTTCATACACAGAACAAGGTGTGAAAACATCAATTCTCTTTAAGACGAGGAACAGCTTCTCAACAGTGAAGGAAAATGTGTGCTTTGGCTAAAGTAGCATTATATCATTCACCTGAAAGCCTTCAGTGTGAAGGTAGTAGGAAAGAGGCAGCACCAGAAAAACTATAATTCTCTCTCTACTCAATGCTTTGAGCCCAAATCGAGCCTTCGCCTATAAATATAACATTTACCATATGAAATACTCCATGAGAGCAAATTTCACATTTATTCACCACAGCAAATAAAATGTGCAGAAATGCTTTATTCATTGATTCTTTTTTTTTTAAATGCTAAATTTCACTACATATGTGTCCCAGAAATCCATTGAGAACTCACTGAGAGGATTCACCCAGAAAGACATCTCTAGACATGACAAGAAGAATCACAGTTACTTCAGTCTTCCCAGTTTCACACTCAGTGCATGTTCATTACTGTAGACTTTCTTTGTAAGAAATGCTATTGGCAGCTTGAATGAGAAAAGTCTAGTTGGGTCCCAGTTCCACAAAATGCTTAGTTACATCTGTGTTTGTGGGCCTGCTGACTGGGATAGGATCAGAGTCTTCAGCTTAAATTAAGCCCATGCTTTGGAGCAAGACTCTGAGAGAGCTTCTCCTATGCATCACATGCAACCAGATCCTTAAGATTTAAATATACGCCTCTGTGAAATGGCTGGATCATAATTTTCCAAGCTGAGTGTTAAGTAGAATTTAATTTACAAGACTACATAAAAAGTAGTTTGGACAGAGCTGCAGAAATTATTTCTGCTGTTATACATCCAGTGTTCTCTGTAGGAACTTTTTATCTCTCCTACTCAATCCATTTTATGTAAAACATACTTGAAATAATATTAAGGTTTGCATTTCCTAATGCCTCCTACTCCTCTTCACAGCCTAGCAATAATGAAGAGGAAGTTTTGTTCTGGGCTGCTTCTCAGCTTCTAGAGCACCCACATAACAGACACATGTGAAAATTACTCAAAAAGTGATGAAAAAATCTCACTGCATCTGCGTCTTGCTCCTAATCACGCATTTTTATTCATTGTTCAAGTTGCAACAAATATTTCAGTCCAAGGATCATAAAAGCCATTTAAATATCTCAACGAGAATTATTTTGCAATATACATGTTCATTCAACCACAAGTGATTTTAAAACAGTTTTAACTTCTGACAAGATGCTGGCTGAGAAACAACTATCAAATTAGAATATTTTAAGAAAAAAAGAATTAGCAAGCATCAACCACAGGCCAAATTATCAAGACAAGGCAAATAGCCCAGTTTTCCCAGCAAAATGAACAAGTGTTAACAGTCTGGAGGATGAATTGATGTGTGCATAGCTGTACAGCATTGCTAAAGGAGAAGGCACTAGTCCCCAAAGCTTCATTGCAAAGCTTGTCTGAGAGTTGAGACTGGCTTCTGTTGTAAATCCCTTTTGATTGTCTGGGCATCTCTAAGTCATCTGGCATGCAAAATTATCTGTGTTTTGATGATCAGCTGCTCAGTTTGACTGCAAGGACAGGAAAAATGAGTATTGTCCTTTGACTGTAGCACTTCTGTTTTCTCAGTCCAGAATCATGGACTTTGTTCAGGTTCTGCCCTTGCAGGAGGTACTTAAATGGCTATCAAGGTAGAGTGTCCGTGTCCTCCCATTCTTTTAGCCTCTGTGTTCTCTTATAATTTCTCTGCCTCTTAATTTTTATGTTTTATGAAATGTCTCATTGCTTCCCATGTCTCATTCCTTCATTTGTTTTGCCTCTGTATGTCCTTCTTCTTTTCCTCTCCATGCTGTTCTTTTGCCCTTTGCTTCTCACTTACCTGCCTGGCACAGCACTTAGACCAATAGCTTCCCATGGCTTGGCTAAACAGGCAAGGCAGAATTTTCCCCAGTGTTTTCTCAGTGTCAGTAAACTAGGAAGTGAAGTGCCTTTTTTAACTGGTACTGAGTGCTGAATCAGATCTTGTCCAATACACCACTAATGTGATACATTTCACCCAGAACTGATTGAAGATTCAAATATTCCTTCTTTCCTTGATCTGAATAATATTAAGGCCATTAAAATTTTTGTTCTGTGAGCTGGAAATTCAGACAAAACATCAAGTCAAAGGGGTTTCTAAGGGAAAAATGCCTTCCTGACCTTATGCCTGCTGAAAATTCTTGATAAAAAAGCAACTTCATGGTGAATATATTGAAGCTGTGAGGTTGTTCATGGTTGAGGTGGTTGGAAAGGAGAGCTTGGGTGGGTTATTCTCTTCACAACAGGCAGCTACAAAGCTCCCGAATGCATGAGTGGTGCTGAATCACAGTCACTGAAACTTTACATCTCTCTTCCAAAGTCCATGGAATTTGGATGGATTTTGATGGAAATCTGGAAAGGTATTGACATGTAACTTAAGTAATTCAGGCAAGAGTTTTTAATAAACTCCTTGGCAAGCTAATGTAAAGTTTCTTGCTCTAAAGACTGCTTCAGAGCAGAAGTAAAACATACAGAGTCCTGTCTTGTTGTCCTCAGATTCCTATAACTCTCTAAAGCCCCTGAATCAAAAACAGGGATGCTGCATTTCTAAGTCAAGTGCCTGAACTCTACTGCCAGGGACAGCCTCTCCTTAATTTGATGTGGGAAGTCAACAGCTTGGGAGCAGTGCACAAGGAGGCAAATTAAAGAGCAAGAAGGCAAAATATCAATGTATTTAATAGCATAGAGAAAAGGCATGGATGTTTTCTGTAGCTTAAATGCTGAAGAAATCTCAGATGTAGTGAAGGCTTGAAGCTAGATGAGGCATTTTCATCTTTCTAGTAGCTTCAGAGTCAAATGACTGCCATTAAGACATTGTGTTTCTAATATCTAGGTCCATTAATCAGATTAACTTGGATTCTGAATGCATGCATAATATCAGAATGATGGTGAGAATATACAAATAGCTGCTGGCTCCCTACAAGGCACTGGTTTTAGGATCTGTGGAAATTTGAACTTCTCACAAAGGGCTCAGTTTAAAGCTCTGGGACTATGTATGACTATATATGGCTTGGAAACATGCATAGCATTATAGTCAGATGTATCTGCAAAACCCTGGGTAGCATAAGCAAAGCCTTATCCAAGAGAACATAGTGCAGAGAGCACCTTACCCCCATAAAGTTATCAGCTAATAAATATTAGATGATCTGGAAGAATAGGGTCATACAGAGGTCCCGGGAACTGACAAACCTTTTACTTCTCATGAAGTATAACTCTTCTTTGCTTAGCTGTTCCTACTTAGATTATCCTACCTTTAAAACCCACCATCTTCTCAGTTTTGCCCTCCCAGTGCAAAAATGACAGTGACTATTGATTTGCAGCCAATGTGGATTTTTTTGTTTGGATTTTTTGTTGGATTTCATAATATTTCATGTGAAGAGGATTATGTTCGAGAGTTAGGAGTGGCAGGAGGGAGAAGAAATTTCACCCGGACAGCAACATAAGAAAAGAATATTTAAAAAATACTGCGGAAAAAAAGAGTTGTTCCGGCAACTGAAAAAAGCCTGAACCAAATTTGTAGCTAATCCATCTGAGTCTGAGGTTGCTGGAGATAACAGAGGTGCACATGTTTCCACTAGAGGAGGATCTATTATTTTTTGTAGATGAGTTTTAATAGACAGATGTTTAACTTTGTTAACTAGAGACTGTGTGGTCTCTAGTGCTGCAAATCTGGAACCTCTTGGCAGAATTCTTTTGCTGACTTGTCAAAAATTAACTATTCCCCTTATAGAAAAAAAAAAGAAAATAAAACTGAGAGTTTTTCTTTGCTTTTGGAAGAAAGTAGTAAACAGTAGGTAATGCTAGAAATTCAGTGTTTGGTTCCCACAACTGAAGATGTCAGAAGCACAGAAGAAAGAGGAGTGGATCCACGGGGGCCATACCTTCCAGAAAGAGGGGTAGATGTGGACCATGAGTTCTGCCAAGCACAGAGCAAATACTGTGTGCAGTGTTCTACTGGATCCTTCTAAATGAGACTGAAAACAGTGTACTGTTTGACAAAGTGCCAAAGGAAATATAGAACTGGAATATGCAGCATTGGGATATTACTTCTACAGTTACAATTTCCAAGTTAATTTTTACAGAATTCATTGCAAATACAGGAGAGAAAAACAACTTTCATCACACAAGGTAGAACTTTGAGAAACTGTTTAAACCTGGAGACACTGAAGATGTTTAAATACTTTATTGAATATAGTGGCTCTAATAACACCCAAGAAATACATGGCTCTCCTGGTAAAAAGGAATATGGAAATAAAAATGGGTGTCTCTGAAAACCTTCAAAAGAGGCTTCAATATTAATATGCATCATAATTTGTCATATATCTGCAAAACCAAGACCAATATTTTCAGTAAAAAAAGTTAAAAAGAGGTTAAAATGAGCAATATTCCACAGGATCCAAGAGGATCCTGTGGGTATGTAACATGCTTGAAAAATTGAATTTTACAGCAAAACATGATGCGAAAAGTATAATAGGGAGGATTTAAAAAAAAAAAAGATTTTGACCAAGTAGTTCTTCCAAAATGTCCTGCTATTCTTTACATTTTTCTCTATTATTGTTAACAGGGTAGAACATAGTTCTTGGTCAAAACAAGGGAAGAGGGTTAATAATAGCAATTATATAGAATGTTTGAAATAGCCGGGTACAGAATGCTCATCTCATTATTTCCAAAGTGTACTATGTGTGTCTTACTTGCGGTGAAGCTCAGATCCATCCCTCTGAAACGGGCTGGAAGTAAGACAAAGTAGTTCCTTTGTGAGGAACCAGCCAGTATATGAAGGAAGTAGCACTCAGCTAACAACTTTCTTCAAAACAACACCTTCCAATTAGTCTTTTCTGTTTGCTTACACAGCAAGAATTCTGCAAACACGGGTCCTGCAAAACAGAGCAGGGGGAAGAATTCATGGCCCAACATCCTGAATCTCATGGGGCCAAAATGAACTTTGCTCTGACATGTGTAGAGCAGCAAAAAACTTTCTGCTGGGACAGTTTCCTGCTGGAATTTCCCCAGTATTTCTGCTGAGCAGCAGGAAGGCTGGCAGGCTGCCTTCTGGGCCACCTCCTACCTGCTGTGATGCCTCCCTGCTCCAGACCATACTTGTGAGCTGCTAGGACATGGGAGCAGCCAGATCACCTGCAAGCAGTCACCTCAGTCTATTCTTGAGCTGTCCATTAGGCACCATGAGTCCCAGAAGTCCCTAGGTGATCTGAGGTCTCCATGTTCTGAGTCCTCTGTTCTACACTGGAGCCAGATCCTGATTGTGGTGTCCCCATTAACCCATTGGCAGTCCAAGTCCAGAATGAAGAAACTTGTTTTTCTGGAATTTTAACGTGGCTTGTCAGTTCCAAAACCCTCATGGTGTAGGTTTGTTGGGAGCTGATTTTACTTTGCAATTCACCACATGTTGAGTGGTAGTTACAACCCCACATATAAATACAAGTGCTCTCAAACTTTTAACCTGATAAAGGAACCAAATCAGTATTATCTACTGTTCAGTTCATCTAATGATCAAAAAATACATTCAAAAAATACATTCAAAAAATGCAAAAAAAGTGTTTGCTGCTGTCCTCCAAACTTCATAATATCTAGAAATGAAAGTCACCTGTCTGGAAGCAAGGATCCCCATAAGTGGGTGGATCTAGTAGAGGGTTTTGCTACGTGCACTAATGTAAGGAGTTTGATCAATTTTGGGCTGTGGATCTTTCATTAACAATACACCCATATTTGTACTCGTGCCAGTCAGCTCCTATATCAGTCCTAAGCTTGCAAAAAGCAGCAGAACCTGGAGAAAGCAAATTATAGTCACAAATACATGGGGGATCATTTTATTTGGTGCCCTATACAGTAAGATGCCACTATAGATCTGTTGTGTCGAAATACAGTAATGTATTTCCTCAGTGTCCAAGCTGTATTCTAACTGGGTTGCCAAACTCTGTATGCAAAACTATGGAGGCACATAAATAGCGATAATTACATTAATATCATTATACTGTGTGTCTAATTCTTGACTGTTGTAGATCAGCAAATCTCTAGTGATGACAAATCAGGGAGATTATGCCAATTTAATCCTAAAGCATAAGGCAGTAGTTAAAATGATGAAAAAGTCTGAAACAAATTAGACATTTCCCTGTGGTATATGCTTCAGAGTACTATCTTGATGCAATAATTATTTCTGAGCTATATCATTGCTCATCCTTCAGTGAATTTTATCCGCAACTCTGGAACTACAACAAAAGGGAATGAATTTTATTCATTGGCCATTCTACCATGTTCATCATGAAATATTGCCTATGTAGAAACTTTACAGGAAAATATCAGTATTGATACATTTACAAAGCCTACAACAATATTTGTGAGGCTGACACAGACTAAAGAAATGTCTTTGGCCAAAACCCCAGAAAAGAATTCTGTCCTTAAAGAATTCCATTGAGAAAAACTTAGGGATTTGTTTGTCTCCCTATTTTAACATTACAATGCTCCAATAGCTTTTCCAACTCAGTTTAGCCCTTGGAATTATCTTATTGTATCAAGAATATTACCCAAAACCACAGCATTAACCCTTTCTGACCTACTCTGCTTAAGCAGTATTTAAAACTTTTTTTACTAGAGCACTCAGCATCAATACAGAGGCAAATAATAATTTAATAGGCATTTAAACATTTAAGAATTCATAGGCTAGTTACATCTTTAGTAGGATCAGTAAAATGCCATGTACTGCCTACAGTTTATTCTATGGAGCAATTCACATGAAGTACTCAGTGACAGGGAAATTCTCCTGTGTGTCTGTTTTTAAGTGTTCCTGTTCCTCTGCCTGCTCAGGCAAAGAAGTAGGAAAATGGTGCAAGATAAGTGAACAACAGCAAGAGTAATGACACTGTAATTAAGAGTACTTAAAAGGTAGTAGAAAGAATGGAAACAAAAATAAATAATGAATGCATATCCATCTGTACACATTTGTAATGAAAAGCAATGCAGTGGTAGGGTGTGAAATGATGCTGCTATTGTCCTGGGCTCTCCAATGAAGCATGGGATGGAATCCTACCTGGAGCTGAGCGAGGTTCCTCTGCCTTATTTTAGTATTCTTCTCTGGTACAGAAGAGTACTGTGCAGAGAAAAGGACAATTATATTATTCTGTGGTCTTCCCCTGATCTCTCCACACCTCACTGTACCTTGTCTACGCTATTTTCCATTATCAATTCTCTGATAGCCGGTAGGGAAATGTAAGTCTATCCCTTACAATAAGAAGGAAAGTAAAAGCTTGTTACTAGTCAAAGCTATCTCTTTAGAAGACATTTAGTATTACAGCTCTGAGATTTCCCTTGGTGACTGTTAAAGTGGGCTTCTGAGTGAGAGTTGTTGACTGTGGGTACAGTGCATGGGAGCCATGCAGAGAGGACATCTAAGCTGGCAAGAGGTGATTATCTCTTTCGTGTTTTTTTAAACACGGAATTCATAGCTTCAAAAATCACAAGAGTGAATTTCTAAATATCTTATTTAAAGAGCTGAAATTCCCAACTGAATCCCCACCAAATCAGCCACCTTGCTTTGTGGCCCTAGAAACAAGGCTTGAAAGGACTTTCTTCCCTTCCCTTTCCTCTTTCTCCTCAACCCAGAAACAAGGGATAATAATTCTGAGCACATACAGGAAAGCCAAGCAGCATCCACCAAATACAGCCTCCTATTTGAAGCAGGTTCAGATATTTGCAGCTGGAGGGGGAAAAGGAACCCAAGACCAGTATGGCCTCAGGTGTGTTGACCGAGAGATAATCAGATATAAGAGCAGCAAGTGAGAAAGAGAAAGCCTGGCTTCCTCTAGAGCAAAAGTCCTCATAGCTTCACTCTGAAGACACCAACTGATTAAGTCCTGAAGGGGGAGTATGTGTAGGAATATGTGTATGTCCTCATCAGAGGCATAATTGTGTAGCTACTTAGCACTAGTATGTTGAGGAGTATAATGGACATGCTGAAAAGCAGATCCTATAACATGTCATAGGACTTTTACAAATGACTGAGAAAGTCTGGACAGTAAGTAAGGAAATGGGAAGATTAGGAATCTAATTAGTATCTAGATTAGGCATATTCCATTTTCCTAAATCCTTTTGTGATTCTGGTATTACTAAACTTAGTGACAGTTGGCACTTCTCCCTTTTAAAGTTGTTTTTTAAGATATGTGTATATATATATTAATATTTATATATACATATAGAGTGTGCAAGATATTTATTTATTTCTTGGCACACTGGAAGTCTTGTCCTCCCATTTCAGACCTTTCCTCAAGTCTCCCTGCTTCTAGGTACCCAAAATCTAGCAATTGTGACCCATGAAATTTTATCCCTTTCTCTACATCTTTGGTAGCTCTGTTTAAAATCTGCACATGGAGATGCAAAGACAGCTATTATTTTGTTCCCTAAACATTGGAGACTGTTGTGGAAAAATACTGCACAGATTTCTCTCATTGCTACTTTTATGCTGTTCTTTCTGCTTGATTTTTTTTCTTTTCTTAATCTTCCCCGTACAACAGCTTAAAGTTAGAAATACTGGGGTTTTTCTTGTTATATATAAGAAAACTCAAAAATTTCACTACTACATATTCTTTATAGACTACATATATTTTTAGCACAGTGTAACATACTGATACCACAAGTTATTTAGTTAAAACAGTTCATGTAGGGCAAACAATGCAGGCTCAGTTCTATTGCATCAAATTCTAGGATCTGAAGCACATTTCTCCTCATCTCTCTGTAGACAGCCTGCGGCGGATATCTTCCCAGAGTGACTGATCTTCTCCTAAAGTCTGAATTATCTTGGAGATGACCACAATTCACCATGGACAGCACCAAAGTGTGGGATCTAGTACCCTCAGTTAGGTGTCTTACATTAGAGGAGGGAATGTGGCTTTCAGGTGCCCACACTGCTAGCTGCTCCAAACAGCATCCCATGTCACTGGAGTATCTCACTAAAACAGATGGCCCGTGATTTACTTGAAGACCGAGAGCCTTTGAACGTTTTTCTGGTAGTTATGCTATTATAAACACAACAATAAATGCAAATAACCAAATAACTGCAGAAACAGAGCAGGCTTTCTCCCTGTTGGAAAGCTAGCAGCATTTTGTTCTCACTGGTGTTAATACAAATAACTCCTTTCTATGGACAGAAATTGCTCTCGATTCAGCTTGATATAATTATAAAAGAATCTGTCCTGTTCTCCAGGGTCTCTTCAGCTTCAGAGATTTCAAAGAAATCAGGAGTTGCCATTATCATTTTTACATAAGTTTCAACATGATACGCTATGTCAATCTGATGAAACACTGCACCACTCTAGTAGAGGGGAACATGACAAAATCTTTTCATACATAGCACTACAAATAACTGATTACTCTTATTATTGGGACTTAAAATTATAAAAAAGAAAAGTATCCAAAATGTTGCAAGTAAATCAGATAGAAACTGACAGATTTAGTTATTTTATATACTTGAAAGGAATACAACATCTCCAAAGTAGAGAGCTCTGTAAACAGATGTTTTAAAAAGAATAAAATGAAGAAATCTGCTTCTTATCATAGTAGCAGCTGGTGTCCTGCAATTACCCTCTACACCCTGGAGTCTGTGAATGTTTCAGCCTGCTTACAGATAGTTTTATTGTTGGATAATTTATGTCAATATTCTAGCATATTTTTATTTTTATATAGCAAAAGCCAGGTGTGAGCTCAGACTCCAAAGCTGAGTGTTGATGTTGGTGTGTGCAAGTATATAAGCATCACAAAAAAAGCATTACTGGTTCTTCTAACAGAAATCCAGACTATTTGAAGATACAGGGCTTAGACCCCGAACAGCTGGATACAGTCCTTCAGACTCCTACATATTGGGAAGTATTTGGGAAAGTTTGCTCAAAACAGAGATAGATCCTAGAGGGTGATCTGACCTACCTATTGGTTAAAGTTATGTCTAAAATGGAAAGATAAACTCTCCTTTCCAAGGCCTTCTGAGTCCCTGCCATGGAGGAAATTGATAATGCAGGTATTTACTTTAAGAAAAAAAACTTCCAGATGTTTTGAGTACACACTAAGGTCCTGAGCAAGGAGCAAATGACACATCCTAACAGGTGTGCTCGGTTGCTGGGACAGTAATCACAGGCAGCTTGTGCCAGAATTCTTACAGAAAGCTGCTTCTGTTCAATTTCTGACACAGTCAGATTCAGCAGAATTCTGAGTGTGGTTTGGGGATCCAGATGATAAATTATGTTTATATTGTCATGTATTGTATTTCATATACGAGAAGGGGAAATAAACTCTTTTAAGGCAAACTTCTCTTTGGTAATTTCAACACAAAAGATAAGATACTTCAGGACATTCAGGTGGGTCTGGCACCTGTGACAAGTGCCATTGGAGACCCATGCCATTCTGCAGGAGCAGGTGTAGAGGATACCCAACAGCGTGCCAAAAGGCACCAGGAAGGTAACCTATCCTTTCCTGGCTGTCATTACCCAACAATTTCTTTTCATCAGTGAAAATCAAACGCAGAATGTCTTGCCTGGGTTCTATGATCTGCAGAGGCCTCCTCAGAGAAAACGACCCAA
This sequence comes from Sclerurus mexicanus, assembly GCA_013396755.1. NCBI lineage: Eukaryota > Metazoa > Chordata > Aves > Passeriformes > Furnariidae > Sclerurus > Sclerurus mexicanus. The sequence continues at coordinate 39,225 of VWZF01005682.1, forward strand.
AATGTGGCAGTACTGAGGACTGGTGAGCAGCAATTCAAGGGAATCCTTAGGAAGATTTGCTGCAATTCTGTTCATCAGAAATAGTATACATGCTTTGTCAGTGATGCTTACGTGTTATTTAGACCTTCTCATGGCTTGCTCAGTATGTTGCAGAGCTGGAGAATGCTTCAACTATACAGTGCTATGCCAGATGTTTGCCCAAATAGTAATATTGAATTCATATTGAGCTCCCGAAATCTTTGCATTTCCCACTGTGTTTACACTACCCACCCATCAAGTGTATTAATTAGAGGCAAACTATAACTCACACTAGTCATTTATTTTTATAGAGCACCCCTAGGCACTAACTTCTTAATGCCCCTTTCTCTCATTAAAATACAATTGACTAGAAGTATTCTCTATTAAGTGGCCCATGAAATAACTTTTTAATTTTAGAACTAAACGATATGAAGGATATGGCCTGTTTGAAATATTTTCTAGCAGTGTACCTAAAGAAAAAAGAGGGATATGTATCTTCAGCTCGTGCATCTTCAGATCTCTGGAGAGATCTTGTGAAAGTAGCCTTCAGAAAAGATGGCTGGTATTTCATTGCCTCAGTACCTGCTGTTCATCCCCACCATGCATTCTCCACATCTATGATTGCAACTTTGGAAGAAGAAAGTGAAAATAAAAGATCAAAGCAATGACAAGCAGGAGAAGTATATCAAAAAAGAGAGGACAAGGAAATGAGCAAAAATGAGTCTTTGCTGATACCAGGTGCAGTGACAAAGTAATTGTTTCAGAAGATGCTCCTGTCAGAAAACCTCTTTGCCACAAAAGAAAGGAGAGTGGGAAGACAACTGCAGTACGGGCTGGAATATTTGCATTCTTACTTGGCAAGTAGTCTCACTTATTTTCACCTATGTAATGCATTCATTTAAACTTAAGTTCTGTCATGGAAAAGGTGCAACACATCATCAGCCGGAATCAGTGGTAGAACGTGGCTTGCCATTGCTGACATATTATCCCAGCACTGCAAAGAGGTGCATTGTCACTTGGGTGGTCACAGAGTGAAGAAGAGAGAGGCACAGAGACATGTTTCCTCTGCTTCTCTCCAAGCTGGCCCCTATAATAGCAGTCTGTTCCCCTAAATCCCATTTCAAACAATAATTGCAATCTAAAGAGGGGTCCTGTTCTGTGAAAATGAAAATTTTCATGTGCACGCTTGCTGGATCAAAGACACTGTTGTTCTGGACTGGGTGAAATTACTTTGCTTTTCCTGCAAAGAGCACATTGAGATAAAGGCTTTCGGGGTTCCTTCCTGCCTAGATATTTTATTATTTCACTTATACCCTTTATTTCAAATAAATACATATTCTTCATTGTTTAACCAGCTTTTGTTAACACAGTCCCATCTAGCTTTCAGCTACTTCAGGAAAATCTTATCTAGATTGTAAATGTAAAGAAAAATAATTAGAAAGTGCCCAAGTGAAATTGAAAAGGTGCCACGAAATACTGCTTTTATTTACATACATTATGTTATGAGGGTTAATGTTGCTACATGAGGCAAAGCAAACCCAGAGTTTTACCCTGTGTTTGATTCTAAGCAAGAACATGGTTTCTGATGCCCTTGTTCTTAGACTGGTGAAAGGATTTCAACAAATATTCTACTTCATCTGAATATTCTGCATCCTTTTTCCCAGTGAAACAAATTCCGTGTGAGGGCCACCAGTTACCTGTCACCTGAGGCAAGGAGAGGATCTAAGGGGAAACCGAACGAAAAAAGTTACTAATGGCTTTATGGCTGACAGTGGTTATAATCTAAGGTGTATGCTGGTGTCTGAACTGACACACATCTTGGATGCTGAGTGGTATCAAATATGCAAGGTTCTGCTGGGTCTGATGCAAATAGACCTTGTCAATTCAGTCTTTTTTGATCTTATAGGATCAAAAGTGAATCTTATAGGAATCAAGTGAAACTATCCAAACTTTTACTCCCTGTCAAATATTTCCCATGTTTTGGAGCCTTTAGTCCCAGTTTAGAAGCTAGACAGCCTTGGCCTTGCTTGCCAGTTCAGTCCATACTCTCTTAACAAGCAAATCTTCACCAATTCAAACCATCAACTAAAACACATTCATCGCTACTTACAGGCGCTCACCTGAACCAGCAACAGCAGCTGCTTCTTCTGGGACAATAAAATGTTTCTGGCAGAAGAAATGAAGAAAGGCTCCAGCTCTCTCTTATGTCTAAATGAGGAGTGGTAAAGGTGTCTTAGCGGAGAGGGCAGGGCATTGTCATATAGAAGTACAACTGGAAGTGCAAGTGAAGGCCATGTTGGTCTAGAAATCTTCCTCCAGAACAAGTAGTGCATGGAGTGCCCTGGGTCCAGTCCTGGGCTCCCAAATCCAAGAAGGACATGGATGTGCTGGAGGAAGTAAGGGCCACAAAGAATTGTAGCATCCCTTATAAAAGAGGAGGCTGCGACTGTTTAGAGTGGAGGAGAGAAGGGTCATGTGTATAAATACCGATGGGGGGTAAAGAAGATGAAGCCAAACTCCTCTCAGTGGTATCCTTTGAAAGGTCAAGAGGTAATGGGTACAAATTTAAACAAAGCAAATTCTATTTAAAGACAGGAAAAAACTTTGTATTATGAGGGTGATCAAATACAGGTTTAGGTTGCCAAGAAAAGCTATGGAGCTCCCATTCTTAGAGATACCCAAATCCTGACTGTTGTGGGCAACCTTCTCTAGCTGGCTCATCTCTGAGCAGACGTTTGGACTGGATGACCTCCCCAAGTGTCACTCAGCCTCAGCCTTTCTTTGATTCTGTGAAATAGAGAACGCTAAATATGCTCAATTAACCTTACATGTGTACCTGCTTGTTCCATAATACGAATATCCCTCTTAACTACATTGATCTAAATGAGACAACCTAGAGTAGCTGTTTTCCCCATAAGTCCTCCATCTGAGACATCTGAGCCCCCAGAGCCAATCTGCTCTGACTCCTGCCCAGTGGCAGCATCACACTAGCCGTGAGTTTTTCAGCTGCAAAAATTTCAAAGGGGCAAGTGGGACAGAACAAAAAGGACTAATATCATGGTCATGACCCTGGCACTGTCCTCTGTGCACACCATTCAGCTGCTCTGCCTCCCCAGAAAGACTGCGGAGTGTCTGCAGTCTTACCTCCTGAGGTGGGCAATGGGCTGCCTCTCTATGCAGTGCGTCTGGGCTCTAGTCGCCCCTTCCAGGAAAAAGGCAGAGCAAATCATGGCTCCCTGGCTCTTCCATACCATTCCTGCTCACAGGGAATGCATGTCCAACCGTCTGTCCTCCCAGAGGAATCCCCCTAAGGATGAACAACTTACCCTTGTTAGGCATCCGTCTCCCAGAAAAGTTGCTGGGTGTCTGGCACTTCATAGGAGCAGAGGGTTAAAAGACGTTAAGAACCTGCTCTCACCCCATGGTTATGAGCATGGCAAAAAAGAAAGAAGGAGATACACGGTTCAATTTTGTTTTTATTAGATCCTTGTGGGGTTTTTTTTGTCCAGGTTTTTGAAGGCAAGAGCCTTAGAGCAAAAGAGGGAATGAGTCACTGCAATACCTTCTCATTAAACTAATGACAAGACAAATAAACAGAGGGAGATCACTTGGCTAATGTTCCTACCATCCACAATGCTAAGGCATAGGACATTGAAACAGAAAAAACCCTATGTAGTGTGCCTTGGACTGGGTGTTCAATTAACCTTCAACTGGAAATGTCAACAGTTGATTTGAAAACAACAGTTAGGGTACTCTGTAGCTGGATAGGGTGGAAAATAAGTAAAATAAAGTATCAAGCTCTGTAGTTTGCACCTTTGACTGTATATGCACTTGGTGGTAACCCCTCTGTGGAACCACATTACCAAAGCTGAGCGGTTTGTGGCTGCTCCCATTCCTCTCTTCTTAACACCGAGTAATTACCCAGACAACTCCCTGGGTTATGGCAGGTGCTGAAAACTTCTGAAAACTTCTGAAAAATACCATCTCAGTAGAAGCCATTATTTGCCAGTCTGACTCCATGACAATCAACCTGCCAGAAAAAATGAGTTCTGAAGAGCCTCATGCTAAAGCCTCTCTTCAGACAATACCCCCTTTTCAGTAGAGACGTAGAGGTGAATGATCCTCATCCAAAGAGATTAAAAAGGAAATAAGATGTTAATCTGCAGAAAACATCTTATTGCAAAACTGTCCTAGGTCTACAGTGTCAGCCCCAGACTGAAGAAAGAATGAGAGCTTTTGGAGCTGACAAAATATTTCTGAAATTGTTTTAAAAATTGCAAACACTCAGCAGTGTTCAAACCAGACTCATTTTCAACAGTTCCCCAACTAATATTTATAAACTTTCCAAATTCGAATTTTTAATTGAAATTAATGAAAACTGCAACCTTTACTTTAAAACATGGTGATATTTTATGTTAAGTGTGGACTGGCAGTTCCTGATAGGCTTGACAAAAATTGTGGATATAATAATAATAATAATGTCAACTAGGTTTAAAGCAAAGATTTAAAGATTAAGTTTTTCTAGCAACAACTTTTGGAGCGATTCATGTTGAAACCAGCTTTGGCAAAAACATCTAGCTACAGCATAACTTTTTGTCTCGTAAATACCTTAAAAATAGCTGAAACTTCTTCAGCTCCATGGTTAATGTAAAGGAAATGAGGAAAAATGTTCCTTTCATTTCCTCTCCTTTGTGTAAAGGCCAAGGTTTAACTACATTTGCAATAAGCAATCAGGATAGCTCCTCTATACAAGGAATCTTAACAACAGAAAAAAAAAAGAACAGAATGTTAAAAGCACTAGAATCTGTAAAGAAATCTAAGGCTGACACAAAAATAGCCCAACAAATTAAATTATACAGATATCATATGTGATCAGTCCATTTCATTTACCCACAATAGAAATGGACAACAGTTCTATATAATAAAACACAAGAGTTGAGCAGTCATTTGTTCTTGGCATTGCTCAGTGTGCAGCAGCAGAAGTACAAGTAGAAGAATTATCCTTATAATTAGCAACCCTTGCTAATAAACAAGGTATTATCCTGGCAATGAAAAAAATAATTGTAAATAGTTAAAGCTGGGTGGGTGGCTGAGTGGGGGGCTGCTGATAGACTGTAATGGAGGTATTTTTGAGCCTGAAGGTAAAAGTAATTTTCTCTACTGGTTTCTAGAGAGAGCTGTTTCAAAAGTACTAGCTAAAAATAAAAGGACATCATTATTATTAAACACCATGAAGCTGACAGACACTTCTGTATTAAGATGCAAATAAAGTCTTCATGTCAGAGATGATTACTTCTGTTATTTTCAGTTCTTTGCCAAACTTGAATGTTTTGGGCCAACAGTTTTCACAAGAAGCAAGTGTTTCAGTTTGAACATATTTGTCTAAACTCTGTCTAATGACATTTGGCCTTTTTGAAGAGAGGGATTAAGGAAAAATAATATTTCTTTTGATCATCACAAGTTTTACAATGCTTTTTAATTAAGAACATATCCAAGATGACATTCATCTATGTAGATTTGGCATCAAAGCCACTCTTTGTGCAAGTTTATTGCCATCTCAGCTTCAGTTTCAGCTAAGAATGATGTGTTCAGTGCCTTCTTTGCCTCGGTCTTTACTATATATGTCTGTCAGACCGCTGTGCTTAGTGGAAGGGTTAAAGGAGGAGAAGAAAAAGCAATGCAGATGAGTTAGAGACTATTTGAGAGAACATGAGCAACAGAAGGCATTTTATTTGAAAGAAGATGTAAACTGGGGGAGATCTTTGACACCTGAAAAATGCCATCTTCTCCCTAGAGAGTTAAAGTCTGCATCATCACAATACATACACAAAGGGTTGTATAAACAGCCATGACTCTGGTTTTTTTTAAGTGCAGTGTTTTTGCCATTATACTCTTCACCATTTTATGATACTGTTTTTGAAGTTTGGAGTGATGAAGTCTTGCAGCAAGCATCGTACCTTACCTAACTCTCAGAAAGGCATCCAAGTGAATATAGAGAGAAAAGAGTTTGATATGCTCACCAGCAGAAACTGTAACAGCAGTGAAGTTCAAATGTCAGTATTAAGAAGGTAAAACACCTTCTAAAGGAATTTTAGCTCCACCTGGTTTAATACAATAGAAATTATGCTGTTACTGCTAAAGGTCCACAACTTTGCTTTCTTAAGTACTAGGAGAAAAATTAATGTTCACCCCCACTAGCCAGGCTGAGATTCTTCACAGCAATACAGACCCTCTTTCCCAAAGGGAAAAGAGGTTGGCCATCTGGTCTCATGCAAAAGGTCATGAGACATGGTAATGCTAAAGATAAAAAAACACCCAGTCCATAATGTAGTGGTGAAGAACATAAAGATGGTTTTGAAGAAAATAAATATGCAAAATTTACCTGAAGGCCTAAATGTGATACACCCCAGTTTCACAATCTTCTGAATTGTGAGTCCAGGCACAGTTGTGCACACTTTCTAAATTTGGACTTTGTCGACCAAAAGATCTGATGCATGCAAGTAGTTTATTCACAAAAGACATAAAGAACTGGTGCTATACACTGAGAAATGCAGTTGCTCACTCACAGTTCTTATTATCCGTTGTCCTGAACAGGAGAAAGTATGCAAGTAATTGATAAAATCAAGATCTTTTTTATGGAAATATCAAGGCAATTTTTGAAAAAGAAATTTATGACCAAAAGCTGCAAATACAGCAGGTAGCTCAAGAAGAGTCACGTCTCACAGTTCTGACTTGTAGAACAATGAAAATGTCAGAGGCTGAGAAAAGCTTTCTCCTACCAGTAAACTGACTTAAAAATAAATGACATTGAACTGAGTAATAATTGCAGTTAAGTAGTCTAATACGACTAAAGACAATATGTTCTTCAACTTTAGAATTAGCTACTTATGCTCTGTTGTGAAAAGGAAAATTGGATATAAAAGCTGTTTTTCAACATCAATAATATTTATTTAAACAGAAATATTTCCTAAGGTCAAAGTGGCATTAATAATTATATGCTTCTGTAGGGGAATTCCACACTGGATTAACATTTAAATTACATCAAGCTTTTCAATTCTGGAGATGTTATTTAATGTGAATTGGTAGATGAACTGAAAAAACCCACAGATTAAACACATACTTGATTATTCATTGAATTCTCTTAGTGCCCTTAATAAAGTGATTGCCTAGTTTGAGACAGTTTTTTCATGCACCTTATATCTAATCTCCATTTATCCATGAACAAGTTTTCCCTGAAGTTTTTCAGGAAGTCTTCAGAAATGGATTGAAATAAAAATAACAATCTGAGATACAAAAGATACCAGTTTTGGATGTCTCTATGCTGAATCCTTATACTAACTCTTCAATCAAAACATATCTAGTTGACTTGCAGGCCTGAGATGGTTCTTTGTTGAAATTTAATACAATCTCATATGGATTTGAAGAAGAAAAAGTACAATCAAGTTAATTAATCAAACCTTTGTGTTGTAGTGTGTAAGGAGAATAGGCAAATAACTGTAACCATTAACTGGATTTCACATGAAACTGTCTTGATGTAAATCTCGCCAACATAATTACAGAGAGGGCAGAAGATCACTGAGGCAGTTCATCACACAACACTCACTTGTTCCTCTATTGGAACTCTGCAATAAGCTATTTTATTGCTATATAGGGCAGGAAGCTACTTTCTCAGTTTTAGACTATTTCAAATTCCTCTACCAAACTGGGACAAATCCAAGAACCTCAAAGAGAGCAAAATGAAACAAACAATCAACCCCCTCTCCCCTTCAAATATAACTTTAGAGTGGTGAAAATGTTTGCTTTTAGGTGTTGATCTTTTTAATGAAAAAGTCTTACTTTTCACTGTAGTTACATTTCAGAAGGAAAATATTTCTGAAATGAACAAGCAGAACATATCATTTTGAAGATACTGGAACAAGATAATAAACAAATGTCAAATCTTTTTGACTTGGAATAAAATACTGAAAGCAATCCTTTGTCATAAAAAAAGAATAGTTTTGACAAACTGGCATTTTCAAACTTAAAAAAAAACTTCCTTGTAAATCACATTCACGTCTACACATCTCCAGGATGCATTGCAGTGAACTGATTCCTATGTGATTTTGTATGTGCATTAGAAAATAAATCAGCCATGGGCTGACAACCAAACGGGCTCCTGTGATCTTTGGACTTCTAAATGTAAAAAAATAAACAAAATCAAGACCAGCAAAAGGATGTCTAAGATTGTAGCATCCCTTTCAGGGGTTTCCTTCTTGATTCTATCTAGAATACAACAGGGATGACTACCAGAATATGTTATCTGTTAAATAAATTAGTTGCCTGAGGTATCCTTATTACTTTTTTGAAATATATTCCACTACACATCTACTAGTAGGTGTATTATGTTTATGGAAGATGATACCATACCTTGAAGAACTATGAACTGAGAGCTTAATCAGCCAACTAAGTACCTGAGAATATAATTTGTAAGTATAATGAGTTAATTTTTTCTCCATACTTACAGCTTTATGCCACCAATAATTGCAGCGCTCAAGTGGAAATGGGAGCCGTATGTGGCCTTGTATCCCAACAGCAGTCAGCAGGTCACCTCAGATTGCACAAGTGCCGGGGTAGGTTATCTCAGAGTGAGCTGGCCTCTGCCTCATGCTGTTTGGTAAAACACTGAACATCTTAGTGAAATAGCAGCTGGATTGTTCTTGAAAAGGAAACCTGGGGCCAAACCTCTGCCAATTTTCCACCCTTCTGACCTTGGAACTCCAAGAAAGAGGTCAAAATACCCAAAACAAATTTTTAAATCAGTCTAAATATAATGTTGATGAGGTGGTTTCACAGTCACTACTGAACTCTGCTACATGCCAAGATAGACCCTTTTTCTTGGCAGGGCATAAGGCCAGCTGTGCCCAGGACACCTCTTCCTCCCTTGAGCCACAGTGTACTTGGCTCTTTGCCATTCTTTTTCTATACGTGCAGTTTACAGAATTCGACTGCACAGGAAAATTGGATGGCAGTGGTTATTGCACTCCTTATTTTCTCTTTCTGCAGATGGAAATTTCTTATCAGTCTGATGCTCAAAGTGGCAGGCAGGGCAGCATGCTAGCAGAGCTGGCAGGCTGCAAGAGCTGAGAATGTCTTGTCATATGCCACTTTGGACAAAGGAGAAATGGCACTCGAGTGGTTAAAAGGCAATTTTCACATGAAGAACTCAGGAAAAGAAAACTGGCTCACAACAAATGGATTGGAGGTAGGAGGGAACACCAGTCAGTCACCACAGGCACATCTTATCTTCTGAGAAAATACTGCTGAAGGGGAGAAGGGGACAGAGGACCAGAGTTTGCTGAGAGCAGAGCAGATGGCTCAGGCAGGGAGAGGGTCACGGCACCCAGTCATCAATAGGAGAATTTGCAAGGTGTTTTTAGAGTATGCCTTCACATTTACCTGTCCCAGTCATGTGGTAAAATAAGAACAAACCTTCTTTATTAGTGATGCTTTGTTGTCATTTATCTATTTTCTTATACAACACAGCTGACATGGCTCAATTAAAAATGTGCTGCAGCCAGAGATGAAGCTGCAAAATGTGTGACTAAGCATGAGCTGAGCAACACTTTAAAGCCACTGAATCTTTTGATGTTGAGTTTGAATTTAAAACAGATTTCTTGTCATTATTGTTATCATTACCATTATGTTTATGACTGACATATAGAGGTAGTCACACAATAAAAGATGTTGCTTGCCCCACAGAAGGTCATTATTTGAAGTTAAAACAAGAAATTATCAATAACATCAGAGAAGTGAAGAGGTTCTTCAAGGAAACAGGTTCTAATTGGCAAGATGGGAGGGAACTTCAGGTTGCCAAAAAAGAGAAGCTTTTGCAAGTTTTTTATAGATACTATGTAAAGGGAAATTAGAAAGAGTTTTCTAATGACAGCAAGATAAAGTAGATGTTTATGGCATTATCTCCACAGCATGGAAGAGAATGGAAGAGAGTTATCAGTGCATCTTCTCACCCTAAGAAAATTGTGCTTTAGCCTCTGCAGAGCAGTGGGGAAAGGAGTTGGACTTGATGATCCTTGTGGTTCCCTTTCCAAATTAGTATATTCTATGATTCTGTGTTTTGAATTTAGCAAGCAGGATACTGGAAATAGTAGAGAATCAAAGACAGCATTGGTCTTTGAAGAACTGAATGACAAGTGACAGGCAGAGTAGTGCCTGGCCATGAAAGGCTTTTGAAAATAGACACATCACTTAAATTTAGTGAGATAAGAGAAACAGGATGCAAAATGGAAAATAATAGGGAAGTGGGAACACTCTGAACAGATAAAGGGGAAAATGTGTTTATCAAAGCCAGAGGAAAATACGTTGCAACAACTAAGACAAGCTGATGATGAGAGCTGTAAAAATTCAAGCATGAAACTGATGTGTTGCTGTTCAGGGTGAAGCTCAGGATGTCAGGAGATGCAGAAAAGCTGGAGATAAAGCTGATGGCTAATGACCCAGGAATGGGAAATAACACCAAAAGAAGGGAGTGATAAATCACTCTGGTAAATATTGGTGAAAGCTGGACATCCATGAGGAGGTGTCAGAGAAACAGGTTGAGATCTTAGTGTGCATCAATAGAAGGAGTCAGAGCCAATCTGGTCAGAGACACGGGCTGTCTTGTTGGGGACTGGAGGAAGATCCAACGAAGACAATCACTGCAACCAGAGGAAGACAATGTTTTCCGAGGAATAACGTGATCAGTGATGTCAAAGATGACAATAAATCAGGAAAGATTTTACTGTAGAACAAATGTCAAGTTTCTGTGTGAGGAGTTGCTGAAGGATTTGATTTAAGAGCTAAGGAAATCGTGTAAAAGACAAAAACCACCTTCACAACAAGATGCAATCAAAATGTTGGAGTAAAGTGCTTGCCCAGGGGTAGGGCAAGGGGCAGTAGGTGGAGGAGGCAAGTAAATTTGAAAGAAATTTTTTAAGATGGATGAGGTGGAAAGTTTGCTGAGAAAAGAGGTCCAGGGAAGAGTGAGAAGAAAGGGTAAGTGTAAATGAAAGGATAAGAAAAGTTCTGGGGTCACCAGTAAGGACTTGCCAGGAGAAGTGAATTTTAGCATTGCCTTAGGTACCCTATTCTGCCTTAGTAACTTATTACTTGTGCATTTGTGAGCTGATTAACTTGACTGCTACCCAGTTTTTCCCCCTGCAGAGCAGAAAGTCTCACAGAAGTTTAAAAGTAAAGAGAGAGTTTTTCTAACTCTCATTCTGATTCTAAGTCAAAGGGTGGTGATAGAAGAAGAGTGTAGAAAATAGTAGGACCAGTAGATTTGATTGCTTGTCACATTTAAAAGGTCAGTCATGATGCTGGATTGTCAGAAGACTAGTTCTTATACTGGGGAAATTGAAATGATAAAATGACATTTTTAACAGCACGCAATGGAAATGACAATGTCTTCTGTGAGCAGAGTGCCATCACTTTGCTGTTGGCTTCACAAATATTTCTTTCTTGGAGAAAGAAATTATGAGGGCTTGTATCAATGACTATGGGTCCAAAATAATATAAAAGCATAGCTGTCTTACTCTCAAAGACCCAGTGGTGCAATAATAAAGTCAGTGGGTGGTATACCACTGATTTCCAAAATCAATTATCCTCTGTGATCTAAGATGATGTTTACTTTTTACCAGATGATCAGGTAGATAGAGAGATCCAAACAACAACACTGATTAATCTCTTTCAAGTTGGGGTGAGCTTCCACTCCATGCTGACCCCTGTATCACCAGCTCTCGGTCCTTGACTAAATGTAAGGCTGATGAAGTAGTATCTCAAATCTTTTTAACTTGTCTGAAGCCAGGACAGAAACAGGAAATTTCACAGGGAAATTGGAAGAGGAAATACTAGACAAGGTGAAACTTTCAAATGTCTGAATTAAGGCAGTAATATCGTACATTGTGGATGTGGATCCCTTGTCTAAACATGGATAGGTGTTGCCATTTGTGATGTCTTGAAGTATAACTTTGTCACTCAGCTGTTGGTACTGAGGATATGCCCTTCCCTTAGGACTTGTGCCACATATTCCAGTCCTGATGGAGGTCTCTGATACTCTGTGATACCTCAAAAGTCTCCAAGGCCTATGTGTGGACAACAAGCCCCTTCTGTCTATGAAATGAATGGAATATGTATCTTTCATTTTGGGGAAAAACAAACAACACAAAACACCCCACATCTTGAAATCAGATTTTTTTTCTCTGTTAATTTTCTCTGTTCTTTGCCAGAAGGAAATCGGAGATTTCTACTTCCGGAGACTGTGCTGGCTTACTCTGAAATAAAATGGTCATCAGCCTACAGAGTTAAGGGCTAAATCAGAATATGATGTTTGTCATTTCAGTGTGGGTTTATTCTCAAATTTTAGACACATAACTGGCAGTTCTGGACTATGAGTCATAATCATCTTGGGCCATTCACTAGGTACCTCTCTCTACCTAGGCAGAGATATTTATTTTGGAATTAATTATATTAGACTCTACTTGTGCTCACTGGGGAGAAATAAGGTCATGATTCTTTCGACCTGTTTTGCTCTAATCTCATTCGAAGAAGATAAATTTTGTACTAGAGGTGCCTATTAAGGGAGTTTATGGTGACAAGAGCAGATGTAAATGCCTCTATTCTGAATATCTCAAAGTGTCACACTTGAAATGTGTAAATAGACCTTCCTTGTAGCCAAATATCAGAGTTTCATCAGGTCACTGGTAAGATCTGCTTTACTTCAATAGCCTGGGCGGTCTAAAGGACATGATGACCACGTATCAGCCCTCACCATGGGCTGGCATTGGACACACATAACTTCTCAGTCTTCCCTCTGTGCCTCCTCATGGCAGGTCTGGCTCAGAAGGGAGATGGGTGAGCAGAGGGCACAGTGTCTGCAGATGGGGACAACTGCAGCAGGAAGGTAAACCTGCATGTGACCACATCCCTGATCACAAAGGGTTTGATTAACACTGGCAGGGTGCTCACCGTTCACTCCCACAGCCCTGCCAGTAGTTCTTACTATCCAAATGGGAAGTGCTGTCCTCCCATGGGTGGCAATTAGTATGCCTGGGACAGTGTCATACTCCGGCTTGTGAGAGAGGAGAAAGGAAACAGACATTTCCTAATGCAGATCCCATGACTGTGACAGACCTGCTCCAGGAGACTCTAAGTCTGTCTCCAGTTCCTTCCCATCTCACTGGCTGTGCTGGAGGTGCCTTTTCAGCTGTCCTGGTTCTGTTGTTTGTGTAGTTGCTGAGGGCAGAAACCTCCAGTGTGGCAGCAGCAGTAATCATCTTTCACTGTTTTCCTAAATCAGTTATCATTTGTGCCCCTAAGGCAAGATTAACAACTCCAGCCGCCAGTGGATGCAAGCTGGAGACAGTGAAGAACACATTAAACTTTTTAGACCTAAGCCTGAAACAGAGAATTTAAGCCAGACTTAGGAGATCTCTGCCTCACATGGGACACAGGTATTATTGATTTCGGTCTCCTTTCTGTATCTTTGCTCCTTTTTTATTTGTAGGCCTTTACACAAACTGAACTCAAGAGCAATCTTGTATGGAAGTACTTGTTTGAAGCACAAGAAAACCCTTTGGAAATAAAAGAGATTTTGGAATTCTACCAGAATAGTAGTATTTATCATGGAACTGCCTAGGGAGCAGCTCATTAATTGAAATAAATTGAAGTAAAGTGTACAGTCTCAGTGGTATGTCTGTATAGATACAGTAAGTGACTATTAATTACTTTATGTGTTTAAAAGGGAGTTGCTACCAATGAGAGAACACCCCCACCATCAAGCTCTTTCCACTTTGAGATAAGCCAAACCAATAGGGAAAAGCTTTTGGTGTTTCTCAGTATTCTTATGTAATGTTTTTACACTCCATTACTTATATCTAGCAATCAGAAATTTCAAATTAATTTTCTCAAATTCACACTTAGCAGACTTAGCAGAAAGCCTGCTTTGTTTCCATCTCGGTCAGTCCCCTGCACCGGGTCACTGTTGATGCTTGGGAACAGGAAAAAAAACAGTGCTAGGCTTCAGTTGAGATGGGGAGACATTTTCTTTTTGGGAGCTGCTAATTGGCAGTGTTAATTAAACCACATCTTTATGGAGTGATCTCATGATAGATTAGGCCAGCCTGAGAGTGAGCTGCTCTTTGCAGCCTCTGCCGTGCTTTTGTAAGCATGCATCCCTGAAACTACTCACTACACTGTGATCTCTGTGTGTATATGTGCCAGTTCAGTGTGTGTGCGAGTACTAGTTCTGGTACTGGAGTGGGAGTTGATTAGGACAGGGAGCAAAGGGAGAGCATGGCAAATGGGTGGACAGTAGCTCAGAACCACAGAATCATTTAGGTTGTAAAAGACCTTTAAGATCACTGAGTTCAATCATTAAACATGCTGTTTTCAGCTGGTTTCAAACCAAGTTTGCTTTTATCAGAATTAGAAACATTATTAGAGACTAAAAAAAATCTGAAATTTCAAATGTAGTTAGTGTTGCCATTCCCATTTGTAATTTTTTATTTTTCTCATTATTTTAAAAATAATGGTCCAAGTGTTAACAAATTTGTTTAGCAGTTTGTTTAGACTTCTCTTCTCGAGGGTCTCATTGACTCCAAGTCCTATTCCTCTAATCTTCTCTCTTTCTCTCCTACATGCTTAACATCTAAGCAGCAAAACAGGCAGACTTCACTGTGAATATTTCCTAGGTCAGCCAGGGGGTTTACATGCACAAGGGTGTTATGTGCACTGCAGACTGTCATGCTGTACCAGCATTGGAGATTAAGCTTACTTACAGATTATCAGAAAATAATTGTGTAAGTTTAAGTTTAATTGTAACTTGCTTACAGCTTAGCATGAATGAACCCTGCTCTAAAGTTATTGTAGGTGAACTTTAAATGAATTCTGTTTGTTAGCATGGACAGCCGAGCAGGAGAGTAAACAGAGAAAACCGGGTATCTTCAGGATAAGGGTTGAGACCATGGAGGGCTCCAAGGAAGGCCCAAGCTGGAAGATAAGAACAATTAATGGCCTGTCCATAGGGACCCTGAGAAAGAATCCAGTGAGGTGTTAGAATACCCCAGACCATAAATCTTCACTGGACCAAGAGCTGCATGCAGGGCATGTGAAGAGCACATGAAGATTGGGTGCACAGACAGTATAAATGCCCAGAGATTTCTTTGGGGTCCCTCTCCAAAAACACTGACTGAAAATACACTGACTGCCACAGAACCTAGGGTCCAAACTCTTCCTTAACAACCAGAGTACCCTCGTATGGGAAGATGATTGGGGGCAAAATTAGAGAAAAATGGGAAGCTATATTCACATTCTAACAGAAGTTATAATAGTGCAGACATAATAGGATGAAATGCAGTTGCTACTCCCTGGATAGAAGGTGGTCAGCACACACAAAACCTATTCCCCAATGACTCCCCCCACACACAGTCTGAAACCTTAAGCACATACTAAGGGGAATGAAACAGAGAGTGGAGTCTAGTGGAAATAGCTGCCAGGCTCTGTTGAAATCCTTGCAGGGATGGGAAGTTGATGGTTCAAAGTAGCTGATAAGCCACATAGCTGCTGTCAACCAGGGGAGATAGGAGAAGATGTCTTGCTGCTGAAACAGCAACTGTGGTGAAATCTCTCTCTTTGGATGAATTTGATTCATTTTAATCTACTTGTAATGCGAACAGACTCTTCCATCCCAAAGTTACCCACCTGCAAGGTACAGCCACCCCTCACTGAGCGCGTGCTCTATGGTTTATTGACTATATGTTTAAGAGCAAAGTGAGATAATTTTACACCAAGCAGTAGCAGAGGCATGTATGAGCAGAGTTACTCAGGCTCCATCTAAATGTAAAGAAATAGTATAAAAGTGAAATAAGAATAGGGAGAAATTATGGAGGACTTCATTGTAACTTCTGGGATCAGTAGAATGGGATGAACCTGTCTCCACTCTTACAGGGATGCCACTTGGGTCAGAACCACTTTCCATGCATGGTAAATGATTGTCTCAAGTCAATTTTCATGGGTGATTCAAGTTTGTCTGTATATTGCTTTGAAAGCGTTTCTGCAGTCAGTTACTACCACCAGCAATCTTCAACCCTTAACCTGTCACAGTTTTCTATTATCAGTGTGTATATTAATAAAGTGTTGCCCCATAAACTGTCAGTGGGAGTCCTTCAGGGGTGTTACCAGTGTTGCCAGTCACTGGCAGTGGATACCATACCCAACTAGAAGTGTGCAGACTTGGGAGGGGGACTCTTATGCTCTTGGCACGTGTCCCAGACAAGTTGGTTGAACCACCCTCCAATCCAGCAAGCTGGAGAGTCCCCATAATGGGATGCTGACAGACTGGTCAAGCACAAGGGTCTTGGTTTTCCTGGGGCATTCACAGGCCAATCAAGCACAAAAGGTTCAAGGAAATCTCCCTTTTCATGAGAGACCTCACTGACCTGGATTAGATGGTGTAACTGCATTGGAGAGGACAAAGTGTTCTCATCACATAACATCCACATTAGTGCAGTCTGCTCCTAGTAACTGCAATTAATTTTACTAACTTTTCTTTATCCTTCAAAGAGTTTTGGCAGAGAGGCAGAAGAAGATGGCAGAAAGAGTCCATAGGTACAGCTAGGGAAACTTTCAGAAACTGTCTCAGAAGAAAGGCTTGGTGGACTTTACAGTAGTCTTCCCTAAGCTCTTGGTTCATTAGATTAGAAGTAAACTCAGAGAGAAAGGGGCTTTTTCAGTTTAATGGCTGCTTTGGAGAAGGTAAGCATGACTTTTGGCTCTTATTTTAGTTCCCAAAGAACATAGAAGAGAGAAAGAAGAGCCTAAGGGTTACCACAGGAAGAGGTGACAGATGACTCCTGTGTCACCAGGGCAAGTACAAGGCTGAAGGAAAAAAACCCTCAAAACCACCCTCAGCAACATTATTTCTATACCCTTGTCCCTCAGCAACATTATTCCATTTTAGCAGACTTTATTTTCTTTTAGCTTTCAACAGCCATGAAATTTAGGATCCAAGTAGACCTTTGCCAAATAAGCTTATCTGAAAGTGGTTGTTAGGCACAAGCAGTTGGTTGGGCTTCTGGGAACTTGTAAGAAATCTAACAGGAAAGCTCTGTGCTCGAGAAATTAATGACACAATGAGCAGGATTAAGATTACTGCCCGGGCAGGTATACATAAGCCTTCCTGCTTTCCTTTATTCACAAGGAGCATTTCCCCTCTCCCTGGTGAAAGAATACTTGAAGACATTTTGCTAAAATCTTATTGTAGTCTGCTCTCATTGCTTCCTTTCTTTTATTCCTTGGTTGGTTGCTGTAAGCACACAAGGCAGTGGGCACTTTGACCACAGTGATGGTATATTCCCCACAGAACAAAGTGTGCTTGGCTAAAACTACTGTGCAGACCAAGACCTTCCAACATACTTCTTTCCTTGTGATAACTGTATCCCAGTGTGCATTCACTGTGAATCTAACCTCTCTTTCCTACATCAATACTGAATCACTGGTCTATATAAGCCAAAAAGTTACCAAGTCTTTATACTCGAAAGAAAAAAAGAATTTAATGAGTTAGTTTATCTTTGCTATCTCTGATCCTGAAGGAAAATTTCCAGGTAAACAGATTCTCATCACAGATTATTTTTAAGGGTATATAATGTTTACTTCACTTTATTTGGGATTTTCTGGTGTGAAGTCAGCTAAAGAAGAAAGGCTCCACTTTGTAGCTCTGCACCAGATGGTACATGGAGTACAGGTAAGTGACACTCTAAGAATTAGCTCATTGCCCATTTATTAAGCTCTATTGATAATTTGGGGAGTCTTCAAGAAAAGCAGGACCTGGTTAATTCAGATTGCCTTTGCTTGCCAGTGATTTAGGTTATTTATACATATTTACATTTAAAAAAAAATACAGAGATTGCAACAGTGTAGCCATGACAGCTTCCAAATTCAGATTGTAAAAATTTTAAGGAGAGTCAATGTCATCTATTACACAAAGTTATCAGGCTGGGAAGAACAGTGTCTCACATCTACAGACTTTTATTCAAGCAAACTGTGCAAAAGTTCCTGTTTTTCACATCTGGTATTGATCAATCTGAAATATTATCACACCAACCAAGGAATAAAAGAATAGGCAGTATTTCTGAAAGTCATGCAGGTGTATAAGTTCTTAGGGTCATTTTCCTCAGGAACAAAGATGATACCTGGGCAGGGAACCACTAAAACATAACCTTCAAATAGTCCCATTAAAAAACTTTCTTATCAAGGTGGGAAGTTACTATGAGCATTGGCAAAAGGGCTTGAGAGCACCAGAAATACACTGTGTCAGTACTCAATGACTGAGTGTGCTGCTTCTCCTGTCCTGAGCACCCATCCTGATAGAATGGAGCACAAGTCATGGCCTGTTTTTGAACCTCTGGAAGAGTGAAGGAAGCCCATGAAATAGGAAAATAATATCTATCTGTGAAAGAATGGGGGACAGTAGTTAATGGAAATTTATTATTCTGTAGGTTGGGTATAAAGATGGTTTAAGAATGCAGTTTAAGTTGCATGTGTTGGTATGAATAGAATAGAATAGAATAGCTAGAAGATACATAAAATTATACGGGATCTGAATATGATGCAAATAAGAGGTGCATGTTGTATTTGGTCTGGCTGAGATGGAGTTCGTGTTCCTTCAGCAGCCCTCACAGTGCTGTGCCTTGCATTGTTAGCTAGAAAGGTATCAATAGCACACCAGTGTTTTGGCAACCGCAGAGCAGTGCTGGCACAGCATCAGCACTGTCTCCCCAGCATTCCCCTGCATCAATGCACTGGGGATGGGCAAGATCCTGTGAGGGGCCACAACCAGGCCAGCTGACCCAAACTAACCAAAGGGATAGCATATGACATCAGTTCAGACATAAAAGCTAAAGAAAGGAGGAGAAAATGGGGGGAGTTTGTTATTTATAATGTTTGCCTTTCTGAGCAATTGCCACACATGCTGGAGCCCTGCTTCTTGGGAAGTGGCCAGACATCACTTGCTGATGGGAAGTAGAGAATAAAATTATTGTTTTTTCTCTTTGCTTGTGGGAGTGCAAACCTTCGCATTTGCTTTATTAAGCTGCTTTATCTCTACCTATGAGATGCTTTCCATCTTATTTTCTCTCCCCTGTCCATCTGGGAAGGGGTAGTGATTGAGTAGCTTGGTGGGCACCTGGTGGGCACCACACCGTGACTGATGAACATGTAAATAAAACAATTTTAAGGACACAAAAAATGAAGTACAAACTTTAAATTTGTTCCTTCATCATTTTCTAATCTTTGGAGAAAGCAGCAACTTTTAAAAACTATTGGAAGAGAGCGACATAGATAATGAACTCCTACGGTATGTTAATCTCTCCTGACTCCCTGGCAGGTATTGCAATTTAAATACAGGTCTACTCATTGTGAAGACTGAAACTGTGGGTGGGAAAAGGGACAGCTACAAACTGACAGAAATGTTCTTATCTTTGCACTTATGGCTTCACTAGGTTTGTTCAACAAATAAATCACTGCGCACTGGTCTTTTGCAGTAGTGGTGTTTATTCAAAGCTGTACGAGTACTGCTGCAGCTGCAGAGCACCAGCGCTTTGGCCTTGCAGGGCTGCTTTGCTAAACACTCATCTCTACTCTCTGGGCTTATGCATGCTCTGCTCATTTTGTTAATTCTGGTGAAGTGCCATTTGCTTCATGCTACACCTGGACCATTTTGCTGGTTCTGGATTGTCTCCAAGCACGTAACATGGTACACCAATACCACCTGACTTCACTCCCTGCTGTTGCTTGTCCATGTATAGAGATACCCCCATGCCTTCTCCTCGAGGTCTGTCATTGTGGAGTTCCCAAACTTAAAGCTTTCTTGCAGCTCCCAACACTCTCCCTCATCATTGTCACTGTCACCATATTTCCCCAGGGTGCGTGTGGTTCCTAATCAAAGGCCATATTTCCGATTTGGAGACTGAGCAAAATAAAGAGCAGGCCTCCACCCCCTTACAGAGGAAGGGCAGATAGGTAAAGAAAGGAAGAAGCTGAGGGAAATGAGATAAGGCTTGTGCAGCTAAAGCAAAACACAGAGTCCTGTGGGCAGCAGAACAAATTAAAATTGAGCTTATTGAGGATTTACATTTTGAGGAAAGTATTCCTGTGTGGATGCTCTGGTCTCTAATCAGAGCTGAACTAACTCACCAGTCCTTGGTTTTCTGAAATACTTAAAAGTATTCCTTCACTTAGCTGCCTATTTTCATGAAATAGGGGGAAAATTAATATCATTAAGAACTGCACTCCTCTTTCCCATGTAGCTGAAATTAGCCAATTCCTTCAAAACATTACCAGGAAAAGGCAGAAATATGTTGAGAAGATCATGTATGCCATGCTTTCCACGGAAATTGGGCTAAAAATAAATTGATCTTTGCTGCATTTGGATATTTTTCTGTAGGAAATCTGGCCCATGATATTTCAAAGTTCTCTTGCCCAAAGATAAGGATGTGCAAAGGACTGTGTGAGTTTTTTAAAGGCTCAAAACAGCTCAAAACATGCTTTGGAGTGGTGGGGGGAGTGTATTCAAGAGTCAGTGCTCATGGAGGGCCCACATGACCTCTCCAAGCCCCTTTTCTACCTTACAAATCTGTGCCACTATTCAAGCCTACGGTCTTTGTACTGTCCATGGAGAACACTCTCTAGCTCTTATCCTACACTGCGGTACTGAAACCTGAGCACCAACCTTCTTCACAATTAATTGCAGTTAGTAGGACTCATCTGGTGTTTACAGTGCCCTGCATGGTTTTATGCTCCCGTGTAACTTATGAACAACCCCTGTCACTGGGATGGTGGTGTAGAAATGGAAGAATTAACATATGCTTATTTCACAGAATCACAAAGTCAATTAGGTTGGAAAAGACATCTGAGACTGAGTCCAATCTATGACCAACCACCACCATGTCAACTAGACCATGGCACCAAGTGCCACATCCAGTTTTTCCCTAAACATCTCCAGAGATGGTGACTCCCCTGAGCAGTCCATTTCAATGTCTAATCAGCCTTTCAATGAAAAAAATTCCTCCTAATGTCCAACCGAAATGTCGCCTGGTACAGCTTAAGACTGTCCTCTTATCCAGTCGCTGGTTGCCTGGGAGAAGAGCCTGACCACCATCTGGCTACAACCTCCTTTCAGGTAGTTGCAGAGAGATAAGGTCTCCCCTAAGTCTCCTCTTCTTCAGGCTGAACAACCCCAGCTCCCTCAGCTGCTCCTCACAGAACTTGTGTTCCAGACACTTCATCCACTTCATTTCCCTTCTCCAAACTCGCTCCAGCATCTTGATGCTCTTCTTGAAGTGAGTGGCCCAGAACTGGACACAGTTCTCAAGGTATGGCCTCACCAGTGCCATGTACAGGGGAAGAATCACTTTCCTAGTCCTGCTGGCCACATTATTTCTGATACTTTTGAGCATTGGTAGCAATTCTTGCTGCATGGAAGACTTCTGATAGGAAAAAAGCAGCATACCAAGAAATCTGGCTGGAGCATACATAGTTTGTTATATCTCAGGGACCTAAAATATTATTGGGGTATTTTGAGAAATTATTACAGGAATAAAGGCTTCCAAACTTTTATTCCAGGAATATACTTCTCAGTTATGTTGAGTAACAGGAAGCTGACTCCTCTTGGAAATTATCATTACTGGCAGAGAAAGCCAGTAAGACTCTTGTGCCCACCCTAAAGATGTTTTTGGGGTTAAACAACAGTGTTTTGGTTCCTGTATTCTAAGAAGTTGCATTTTTTGGGACTTCTCCTTTGTCTTTGAACTCACAAATAGGAGTGTCCAAAAAAGCTCAAGGAATATTTGGAGCAAAGTTCAAATCTGTTTTATTATGTTCCAGTGAGGATGCCATTCCCTACTCGTAATGTGGCTCACACTGTGTGTGTGGTAGTATGCATAGATTGGACTATGATCTCGCTGATACATGTTAACCCCAGAAAGTTACTGGGCAGAGACAAAATTAGTGGGAGAGAGAGAATATGTGGGCACAAAGTGGTGGGAAAAGGGAGTGAGAAAGATCTTTGAGCACATTTCCCTTAATTCTTCATGTGGGAAAAATGCCATTTCCACACCCCATCTGCTTTTTCCAGGAATACATAAACTGTGTTTGATAGCAACAAGTACATAGCAATTGTGTTTTCATTTCAGCACGTCATTTATAAGCATGTCTAAACCTTTCACAGTACAAAGCTGGCATTGCAGAAAATGATTACTAACATCAGTTAAGCAGATTTACATTCATTCATTGTCATAGAAAAACACAGTGGATGTGTCTGCAGTGCAGACAACTGCTGTGGAGCATGCAGGTACTTGAACTCAAGCCAAGTCCAGTTCAGGTAGCAGTCCAGCACCACTGCATAGAGCTCAGTGCAAACAAGAAGTCATTAATAATGCGGCTTCTCTCTCTGAAGTGTGGCTTGGGTTTAAAGCAGTGGAAACAAGACCCGAGTGGCAGTATAAAGCCACTATGGGCTCTCCACAAAGCATTGTGGTGGAATCAGTATGGGTTCTTGGTAGATAGAAACCATAGGGCTTGAAACACTGGCCACTCCCAAGGTGAACTCAGGAGAATTTTACAATTGGCTTTAACTTTTTTAACCTTAAACAATTAAGCGCAGTGTTTAGGGACAGTGTAGAGCTGAGTGCAGTTGAAGGGTGAGATCCCAGCATCATGCAACACAAAACTGCTTGTTTTTTGTTGCTCTGTCCATGCATTTTGGAGAGATTTGGTGGTGGTGGGATCAGTGTGTGGTCTGATGGAAGAAAATGTCAGTAACTCAGATTTCCCATGCCACCAGCAATGTCAAAAGAGGGAAGGAAATAAAGAAGAGGCAAGGAAGCTTGGAAAAACCAAAATGCACATTTCACTCCGAACCTGGATTGGACTGGTTGGCATGTTAGACATCAAGAAAACACTGATGGTAGTGTCAAAAAGTAGTGCTAATGGTAGATTTGTTCAATCTCTTGAAGCAGGAAGCTCCCATCCTGAATATTTGGTTTCATCTCCACTCCTTGGAGGTTGTCTGCCAAAAATCATCTCGAGAGCTCTAGGTAAATTTTTGTCACAGCAATGACATTCTACCCAGTGTCAAGTCATTCTCAAGTTACAGCCAAATGCAGTATTTGCATTAATTCCTAGCCTAAGCAGCCTTTTTGTATTTCAGTGTGCCACTCACCCCCTTGGCATTCCTCATTCAGAAACAGGGATTAAACTCCTGCATTTGTCTCTCCATGCCTAGAGCACATCAGGACTCTTTTGAGGTAAAGATCCTGCTGAAATTCACTGTATTTTCATTATTTCATTATATATTCATCAAGAGTAGTTATCCACAGTGCTCTGATATGTGTCAGGAGGCTGCATGGTATGTCCCTGTGATGGTACCTTTCCGAAACATCCAGGTCACAGCTGTCATATGCTATATGCCATCTGCTTAGACAGCTGGGCACCGAGCTGTACAAGAGCAAAGAAAAGGACAAGAAAAAGTCAGCAAGTTTGGGGGAGAGACTGAGCTTAAAAGTATTTTCCTTCAGGAATACAAAAAAAAAAAAATAATTTTAGTCTCTCCACCAAAACTGCAGGTTATTCTTTCATGCCTTAAAGCATTTCATGTGTACTTTTATTCACATCTCTTGAGTACCTTGATGTTTACTGTGAGCAGTTTATTTACTCTTTATAAGCAGATCCAATCAAGGTACTACTTCAATTTGCTATTCAGTAACAGGACTCAGTGGCACCAAAAATCACCTCAGAGAAAAGGTACTACTGCTATTACTGGTTGAAAGCAAGTGATTTCTGGGAAGAGTGAAGCATAAAATGAGATTTTTTTATGGCTAGGGTTACAAAATGGCCCTTGGAAGGGCTTCAGCAGGTGTCAGGTGTATACAGAAACAAGAAATCACCTCACTTCTGCTGTTTTCCACAGTAGCCAGCAATAGCAGACTGCCTTAAGTGTCAAGAGCAAGGCAGCACTGAGGCAGCACAGGATCTACAGAGTATTGCATGTTGTTTGCCCAAAGTGCTTCTGACTCCTTGTACAAGCTTAAGTAGAGGGAACTTGAGGCGGTTTTTGCATGAATATGAAGATTTTTATTTTTTTTAAGGAAGGAAGATTGGGTTGGAAAAGTTTTCTCCTTTCTAATAGAAATCAACATTTAAAATAAGTCAACATCAAGAAGACAAACACTGAGAAAAATCTGAGAATTCATGACATTAATTTTCAGAAAAAAACCCTGACTTCATAATTATTGCTTATATCATTACTGCAATTAGTTGAACTTCTGACAAAAATAAGTCTTTGTGATTTTTTTTCAACGTCAGAAATACATGCCATGGGGCCAACATAAAAGATTCTTTTAAAAGGGAAGTTAGTGCATATTGAACTTCTTTCCTGAATGTTGAGACTTTGCCAAATCAGAATTTTCTGACAAAAACTGATCATTGAAAAATTTTCTAACTAGCTTTTCAAGGAACTTTTGAAGGAATAGCAACTCTATACAGAAAAGAAGCCTCCAATTTAACTGTATCAGACACAACATCTGGCACTGAAAGCTGTCAAAATGTAGTTCACCTTAGGGGAAAACTGTCCACATGAAGAGATGGGTTTGACTGTATAATAACATCTGTTATACAAACCAATATTGCAAACTTAAATCTGTATCTGTTAATGGGTAAGACAAAAATTAAGCTGAACTAAATGATCAGGAACAATTTAAGATTACAGTCTTAATTAAATGGAAGATAAATGGTTTTCCCCTCGAACAGTTGATTAAAAAATAGAATCTGATCAGAACAAAAAAAAAAAAAAAGGCAAACACATCAGCATACAGGATTTAGGAAAAATGTGTGCTTGCAGCCCAGAAAGCCAACTGTATTCTGGACTGATTAAAAAGCAGAATGACCAGCAGGTCAAGGGAGGAGATTCTGCCCCTCTACTCTGCCCTCATGTGACCCCACCTGGAATACTGCATCCAGCTCCATGTCCCCCGTACAGGAAGGAAATGGACATGTTGGATCGAGTCCAAAGGAGGGCCACAAATATGGTCAGAGGGCTGGAGCACCTATCCTGTGAAGATAGGCTGAGAAAGTTGGGGTTGTTCAGCCTGCAGACAAGAAGGCTCTGGGTAGAACTTAGAGCAGCCTCTCAGTACCTAAAGGAGGTTACAGGGGAGCTGAGAAGGCTTTTTACAAGGGTATGTAGAGATAGAACAAGGGGAAATGGCCTTAAAGAGGCTAAATTTATATTAGATGCTAGGAAGAAATTCTTCACTGCGAGGGTGGTGAGGCACTGGCACAGGTTGCCCAGAGAAGTTGTGGATGCCCCATCCCTGAAAGGCCAGGTCACACTGGGCTATGAGCACCCTGGACTAGTGGCAAGTGGTGGGTTGGAACTACAGGATCTTTATGGTCTCTTCCAACCAAAATCATTCTATAATTCTATCCCATGATTTGATGAAACATTAAATGAATCAAACAAAAGGCATTCCTGGTCCATTGCAAGATGGATCAGTACGGATGCACCTTCATAGATCTCAATGGCACTATGATATTTGCCTCAAGCTTTCTGGACTAGGTTGTGCAAATGGAAAAGATAAGGTCTACATGAAAATTTTGTTAGAGCCTAAGATAATTATTAGATTTTTATGGCTATAAATCAAAAACCATAGCTATAAAAATCTGCTGCTAGATCATCTATGCAAAATGGAACATACTAATGCTCGGAGAAAGTGTGTGCTGGAAGACAACTGGACTTATTTATGTGTCATTACTTTTGTCCTTAATAATGGGAAAGATGAGAGGAGGCTTAATAGGAATGAATATTCAAAAAGGAAAATTCCAACAAAGATGAAAAAAAAAAATCTAAATTCAGTGTGCCGAAACTTCTGGAACAGGCTGATTGTCAGTCAGGAAGTACTAGCATGTGAAATAGCAAGTCCTGCAGCAAAGCTTTTCTAAATGATCCTGTTCAACTGTGGCTAGTGCATTAGCATCAGAAATTACCAAACACAGCACCTGTATTTTGAAAAGAGAAAAATGACCCATGCAGTGACAGGACTATTAGCCTGCTTTCAAGTGTATGCAAGCTTTGGGAACAAATTTCAAAAGAAAGACTACCTAACAAAATGGAGATAAGCAGAAAATGAGATACAATACAACCTGAATTGACAGCAATAGATTTTGGCAGATAAACTTGGTATCTTTCTGTAATATATTGGCCTATGTTCAGATGAAAGAATGTGATAAAGACAATGCAACAAACATTCTTCTAATCCTCCCATACATTCCAAGAACAAATTATTAGTGCTTAAGGCAAAGACATGGAAATTATTACATTTAATTTTAGGAAAAGATCTGGCTCCAGGGTAGGTGACAGCAGCTAACACTGAAGGAAGACAAAGCCAGTAAAAAGCTGGTTCTAAGTGGAATATGAACAGAATCAGCCATTAGATCACTTTTTCACCATACTAGAGCACAAAAATAAATAATAAAAATAATTAATGGCACAAATTTGGGAGATGTTGTTAATAGAAAGGAAGGTTAGAATACCATATAGGAGGAACCTGATAATATTGAGTAAGGAAGCAATAAAAATCAGATTAAATTTAACATCTTGAGGTGCTAGGTCAGGCACATAGGCACTAATAAAAGGATTTCTGTAAGCTGGAGGCTGAACTGTGATAATGTGAGGAGAGGAGAAAGCCCAGACTGGAAATAATAATTCACAGTATGGCCATGAGTCATCAACATGATTCAGCCACACAAAGGTTGCTGCAATTGTGTGACATATCAGGAATGATATTTCCAGTACAGGGACAGATGAGAGCAGTAAATCAAAAAGGATTATACCTGGAGCATGACACAAACCCAGCCACTTACACTCTATATGGTCACTCACCATAAATAACGATGGGATGAGAGAATCTAAACAGACCTTGCTAGCCAAAAAAGAAAGAGGCAAAAAAAGGGACATGGAAATTCAGGTTGGAAATGAGTAATGCTCAAAGATGGTAAGATATTGAAGAGATTTGCAAAGATCTGTCTGCTGCCCTTGGCAATAAAGGATGCAAGGGAAACTTCTAGAGGCAGAGTACTGGGTAACACAGGCACAGGAAACATCCTTCATGTGCATACCCAAGAGATCTTGTAATGTGGCTACTTGGAGTGGCAGGAGACCTCAAGGACCTTTTGGTCTCTTCTAGTAAATTATCAACCTTTCCTCAGCTAAATCCACAGGTACCTGGAAAGAAACATTGCCAGCATAGGATTTGCAGATTTTTGCTGAAAACTGAATAGGATCTAGAATTTGCAGTTCTAATTCTCATCTTGAACACTCTTGTGGGGGTTTCCTCAGGAAGGCAGCATTAACTATTCAGTCAGTCTTTTAAACTCCACTAGATGTGAATGATTCAGGAATCATAGCTCAGAGTGGTTTCATCACATATGAAGGAGTTTAAAAGTTTAAAGTTTTTAATTCTTACTCCAAAAAAACCATGAATCTCCCTTCTTGCTTATGCTTCGAGAGGAGAAAGTGCCAGAAAGCAAACTGGATATACCACAGAGGGCTTAGAAGAGGCCAGCAGACCCTCCTTCCTCTACCATGCAGAGCAACTGACGTGTGGGAAGAACCATAAAGCCATAAAAGCCATAAAGTCTGTCAGAGAAGGAGATTTTGTGAGACCTGCACACAGGTCTTTGAGAGGGCAGCACTGCATCAGGCCAGCAGCAGCAATCTCACACCCTCAGCACCACATAAAATGCTCACAGCATTGTAATGCACACCAGGCAAGAAATAAACGCTTCTCTTCTATGACCTGGTTCAGCCTAAGTAAATATTCTTCCATCAGCCAGAAGCACGGACAAACTGGCTTTTGGAGCTATTGGAGCAGTTCTTCTTGATTGAGGGTTTGTGCTCCCAAACTTTTCGCATGGATGCCATGACCTCCACCTCCCCAGCATCTCAGGAGAAAGTTTGACATGAAGTTCCCATCAAATTGCCAATAATTAATTTTATGTTGTGTTTCCTGCACTCATTTTTACTGATTTTGCTGTTACAAGGAGTACATTTTGAGGCTCATGAGTGACAATTCTTGTCACAAAGAGCAGATCTCTGATTAATTCTTTCTGCTCTAGATTAATTTGCGTGACAATCATTTGTGACAAAGATTAGTCTTTTAAACAATTACTGTGACAATTTTCTCCACAGAGACAAGCCCATCACACTTGTGCTGCTTTACTCTGACCTTGTTTTGTGACTTTGGGAAAGTTATTGTTCTCTTAAGATTCATTTTACCCACCTCTGAAATCTATATAAGTCATGTGCATGGGATGTTTACTACATATGGCAGGACATGGGAACTTAATGAAAGGTGAGGTGGTCAGAGGGAAAAAGATGATTGGAAAACAATCTGGGATATTCAATAAAAAAGGTGATAGCTGTAACTTCACAAATATTATGGTAAAAAGCAAACCAAAACGTAAAAGAAAAAGAAATTGCCTGTACTTTTTCTGGAAGAGTTTTGTTTGTTTGCTTCTAACAACTGAGGGTGTTTCATAAGTAATTTTACATATTTTGATGAAATCTGTGCCTAAAATTTAATAAAAAGAGTTAGTGAAGTGATCAGAGTTCTATCTCTAGCAAGTAAACAATATTAATGACACTGAACAAAGTTAATCTACTTTTTTTGGCAGAACTGCAGTGCTGACTATGCAAACAATATTTTGCAAAAATATTGCTTCAAAATATTTCCTTTTTCTTAAAATTTTTGTAACATCTCATAAACACTGGTCCACACAGTCACTTTTGAAGCACATGATCAATCTCTTCTCTATATAAAAAAGTTCATTATATAGAGACAGGATTATTCTTAGACACGGAGAGGGTGCGAGCAGCATGATGGGGAAGGCAACTTTTAACAGATTCTTGTTCTCTCCAATGTTTTTCATATTTGAATGAAAATACATTCTGTAGTTACCATTCCTGTTCAAAACTGGAAGTACCAAATTGCTGATAACAGGAGCTAACTCGACAATACATGACACAGAACAGCAAAGCGTATGGGATTCTTCTTTAAAAATGGCAACCACATTGTTAAAGACATTCCAAGGAGGACTCTCACTTGCAGGCAAGGAACACCCTGCAGCTTCACGGCCTCAACCTAACACGATTTTCTACATCTCAGTTTCCAAACCATTTTCTGTTTTATACGAAGTAGATTTCATTAGGCTGCAAGATAGAGGCAGCAAGGTTGAAACTCAGATTAAAACTAATTGAGAAGAACTTGAAGGAATTCAAGTACACAATCCCAAGCACATGATCTTTGCCTTTCTCATTGAAAAGTCATATCCGAGGTGAAGGCTTGTAGGAGCAACCCCATGTCCCCTGGCCATCGGGAGGTCCCCATTGGTGTTGTACATCCTAAGTGTGCAAGACTCAGACACGTTTTCTTTGGGGAATAAGTTCCTATACAAGAGCCTCATGGTCAAGGTCAACTGTCTTTAATCCTGGGGAGGACCTGGATCCAGACCTCCTGCATGACATGTCAGCCAGGTAGGGCTGATGACACCTCCACTGTGGACCACTGCTGTCAGGTTTGAGCTGCTCTACTTGTAGTTGGCTGCAGGTCCAGTCCCAAGGAGCTCAGGTCTCCCAGCCTTGGACAGGGAGTGAAATCTAAATCAAACCAACATCCATCCCACTGGTGGGAAGGCAGCTGAATACAGATGTTGCACATGACTCTCTGTGAATCTCAGTAGCTTCAGAGTTTGCCTGAAACCTTTAATGGAGGTGAGCATCTTCTCTGGGAACCTGGAGTTATGGATAAGTGCTCTGTCCCTACAGGTACTTTTCAGTACTCATGCTGCAGTTCCTGCAGGTTTTTACTGGTATAAGGCTATTGCTCCACTGTACTACAGTGTCACAGAGCTGGGCAGGTACAGCAGTGTACCACTCTGAACAGCTACAAAATACATATGGTCAATTTTGTGTTAGTTGGTTGCGCAGTCTCTTCCTGGGTTACATGTGCTCCTTCAGCTAATGGGACTGTGATGAAGTCAGAAAAATCATGCATGGTTACAAACCATGCAAATTATATACTAATAACAGAAAATACTGTGATTTGTACAATAGATTTGACAGCCCGCTCTCTCCCCCCTCCACGTTTTCAACAAATCAGAGGATACAATCTGAAGGAAGTTATTTCTGTATCTTGGCTGAAAGTTAATAAGCTTGATACAAAGTGCGAGCAAAGAAACATGGTGGGAAATTAAAATCTTTCAGGAATCATGAAGTGTAGACATCTGGGTTTGCCAAAGTTCATTTACACTAAAACTAATTTTCCAGTGTAAAGCTTTGGCAACCACTTTAAGCAGTAAAACATTTGATGCTCATGATGTAACCAAGGAACTCTAAATGAAATTTTTTTCTGTGAAATGTTGTCTGAGTCCTTAATTCAATTTAAAAAGGATAAGCAATACATCTTATGCATCTGAAATTCTGCAAAGCATTGGATACTGCAGTTAAACAGGAGACTGTGGATTAATTCATGGTTTGACAGGAAGGAGATACGTGGGATATGATGGGAGGGATACTGCAAGAGGAAATTTTGACTAGATGGGGTTACTGAGGAAGCTCTGCAAGAATCAGCCAGAAATAACAATGATCAGAGCACAGTGTCCAGGTCCAGGGTGACTCTCAGGCCCTTTGTGAGGCAATCACTGAAAGACAACTTCAAAGCTAAACTGAAGTGAGGTGTTTCCACAAAAGAATAGGAAATTACCACTTCCACAGTTTAAGGCAACAGTGACACCTTCCTTAAATCCTGTATACAATCAGAACTTCCATGCTTAAGACAACAGAAACAGAGCAGATGCTGGAAATTGTCCAAGTATTAACTCCTCAAGGGAAGTGCTGGGCTGGAACGGTGCTAAAGGTAATTCATATTTAAGGCATTTGTATGATCACATCCTTACAAATGCAGGGTTTATATGAGTTATAGCTCATGTAGTATTTTGTCCCACATAGACCTCAGCGTGACCTAACATGCAGAAGAGACTGGTCAATCATGCCATGGCTGACATCAGTACTTAAGCCCCTGGGCTCCTTCCCAGAAGGTGCTGATCTTAACTGCCAGAGTGCTAGAGATTCCATAGGAAGCTGGACCACATACATCCTACTTTGTCACAGTGAGTGTGCAAAGCTTAGGACAAGGAACACACTTTAGCTGTCCTAACACTAGTGTGTTAACAAGCAGTGTTTCTAAGTCTGAAAAAGTCTGGCATGCTTACTTTGTCAAAACAAAGGTTATTTTCTTTTATAAAAGAGAGTACTTGAATGTAAAGAGAGAAACAGACTGGGTGGACCCCTTAGTCTGCTAATAAATCTTAGATCTCCAGCGAGCAGAAAAGTTTGACTCAACTGATATAAGGAATCAATAACTGATATAATGTATCAATAGGGAACTAGCACTGAGAGGGTTAATAGAAGTAATTATAGGGGGTTTTGCTGAAGCTGCAAAGATAGACTGCATGGTTGAGGCCATAATTTAACAGGGAGTATGTTATGGTTGCCATCAGTACCTGGCCTTGAAGCTTCAAAAAAACTAAGATAAATCAGGAAATATGTCAAGACAGTAAGGCAATTGTAGAAGTTTGCTAATTAGACTGGTTTGAGTTGCCAACAGAACCGGTTTAAGTTACTTTTTGAGCCAAGTTCAAAAGGACACAGAGAGGAAGACCCACGATCTTCATCCCCAAGACCCCCGAAGACCCCGGCCCAGGAAAAATGGAAACCAGTGTGCAAACTCAGATGGGAGGAGTGCAGGGTGGAGAAAATGGAAATTACTTGTTGGAACTAATTAGAATAACCCTGCCTTTTCTAAGAAAATAATGCATATGTATAAAGAAATAAGGAATATGCATGTTGTGACTGTATTTAAACAAGCCTGTAACTGTATTTAAACAAGCACAGACAGGTGTGCATGTTTTTGGTGGAGCAATCCCCCATGCACCCAGCATGCTGAATAAACATACCTTCTCTACCACTACCTGGTTGTGGGGTCTTTTTCCGCATGTCACAACTGTCATCTAGAAAATAGGCAGAGCAAAAGTCATGCCTTTGTTATGCCATGCAGTCCTTCTTGCAGCCTGCCTGCTTTCATTTTGCAGCTGTTAAAATGTCCTTGTGTAGTTGTCAGTGATTGTACAGAGACATAATTCCAGTCCTGTTATAGTCCCTCAACACTGGACTATCATTTAAAAAAAACAGTTACTCCAAGGAAAAAGCTGTGACTGTCCTACGAGACACAAAACAGAGATCATACTAGAGAAGTTGCACAGCCCTGGTTTGCCTTGCTCAGCAGCTGGGTGTGCAGTTTCCTAGGCTGCTCTTACAATTCTGAGGATTTTCAAAGATATACGCTAAACTCAGAATAAATATAATGTTTGCTACCTTTTCATCACAGTCCATGAGAATAAGTCATTATTAGGTCTGCTGTGAAGAAGATCCACTGTGAGAGACTACCTCCAGCAGGTTTGTCACTTGCTGCAGGAGAGACTAAACTCGGTTTATGGTTTAAACATTGTTAAAATCACTGAAATACTTTTGTCCACTGTAGCAATTTGTGCAAAGAAGCAACTGCTCACCGAAGCCCACTCCTCCCCAAATATGCCTTCTAATTTAGAAACTTGAGTTAAGATAAAGGTCTATGTCCAGTTACCCCAGGAGAAGAATGTATCCACAAGTGTGAGTGACTGAAAGCCAGTGGCTCAGGCAATCAAGGTGCAAGTTGATGACCGCGAAGTCACCACTCAGGTGCTGAGGGCATGGACGCCCAACACCTCGGGCTGCAACCTGGGTGTTGAACAAGATAAGGAGAGAGGCAAATCCTGGGAGGTGGGGCAGTATCCCACTCCTCCTTACACAAATGATTCAGCTGTGGTAACTCCACTCTGGGGAAGGACAGTTCACACATAGCCTGAAGATATTCATCTCTGCTGATGGACGATAATGTGCCATACTTGAGTCAGCTGTGCTGACATAATAGGCAGCTGTAATGACTTAGAAGGTGTCAAAGACTCATTAAATGTCTGGTGACCCAATATTACATCATCCATTGTAAAACTTCCCTTCCCGGAGGAGGTACTGCGCACATTTCTACCTAGCTAAGCATAATAAATACATGGATTTCTTCCCTCACAAGCACGGACTTCTTCCATCACTACATAGGACTTCCCTCACCACCCTGGACTTTGCCCCCAAGCTTCCCTCACCACACTGATTTCTTCCCTCACTATCCTGGGCTTCCCTCAATGGATCTAGACTGCAACCATCACTTCAACAAGACTTGGACTCTCATCACCAAGAAGAGGCTTAAGGGGACACGGTTAGAGTCCCTGGAGAAGTGATATTTTTTCTACTTAATATGTCTCTCTGTCAATCTCTTTCTCTCTCTCTCTCCCTTCTTTTTCCTATTTCTTTCTATCTCTCTCTACTTCACATTTACTGTTAAGTAAAAATCTCTACTATTGACTTCAGACTTATGGTCTCGTTTGCACCTTAATTCAGACAGAGGCATCTCCCTAATAATTTTAAAGAACCTCATCATAACACACATGGCAAATGCAGTTACATTGTGGCAGGACTTATGACAGGTTTAAGGTTGCCCTTAAGACAGTGTCTAAATATTCGGTCTCCAAAGCCGTTCAACTGTGTTTGATTTCTGCCTGCAGTGTTTGGAGCTTGTCTGTGCCTGGTAGACCATGGACAGCAAAGCCACCAGCATCATGTCCCATATTAGCTGCTCCTGACCCTCTGGCCATTCCTTCCTTTTCTCTAACATCTCTAAATAAAGGCAAGCCACAGGGAAAAGAGAAACAAAGCAGAGACTGCTGAGCAGGATGACTGTACTTCAGAGGCAATAAGGAATAGCAGGATAGTTCTTTGTGACCTTCAAAGACTCCATCATTCCTTCTCAT
The DNA here is from genome assembly GCA_013396755.1 of Sclerurus mexicanus. Taxonomy (NCBI): domain Eukaryota; kingdom Metazoa; phylum Chordata; class Aves; order Passeriformes; family Furnariidae; genus Sclerurus; species Sclerurus mexicanus. The sequence continues at coordinate 73,284 of VWZF01005682.1, forward strand.
GCTTTTCTCTCTTGCCTCCTCCATTGTCCACACTGATTCTCTGAGGCCCCGAGTGATCTAAATCAAACCAAGGAAATATACTGACAAGTAAAAAGATTAAAATAGAGCTTGGGGCTTTTTGTGGGTGATGGTGTTTTATTTGAACCCCAGCTTATTTTGCTGTTCCAGTCCCTCATACAATGCTAATGTGAAGAGGTTGGGATCAATCTACCTCAAATACATTTTCCAGCAGGCAAATATTCATGCAACTGTACCTTGAAGTTGTCTAACCAATTAACATAAGATAAATTCAGAGCAGTAGTTCCCTACCTGCAAAAAGTTAAACTTCTTTTTTCTTTTTCCAGTCCTAGAAAGGAAGTACTGTGCAGAAAATCTTCTAGATTTTTTCCCAGTTATACTACTTAGTCTAATAAAAGATTCTCTGACTTAGTAGAACTTAGTAGAAAATGAAATAATTACAAAACCATACCAGGAATCCTAATATTCAGAAAATCTTTAAGCTCATTTCAGACCTTTGTACTCATACTATTCCACTGCCTTTGTAAGACATTACTGTAAATGAGTTCTGCAAGAGATTTCATGGAAAGAAAGGTGATTTTGTAATACAAAAATCTATAAGTCACTTTTATCCACTCCTTCTCAATCTCGCATGTGTTTCATTGACACGTTCCTCTGTACTCACATGTACCAAGACACAATACCAAGTAGTTTTGGACTCCTTGTACACGAAGTGGATGACAAAGGACATCAGCAGCTGTGGGTTCTACATGCATCTTGGGGTTTCAAACTGCCTTTTTTATCTTCCAGGAGCAGATGTTTTTCCAGATCGCTCGCCTTGTGATTTTGACTCACCCTTCATAAATGTTAGGCAACATTCCTGAATTTCACAACTTTTATTTTTCTTGCCTGATAAGCTGTAGTCCTGTTTTTATCCACTTGTCAGCTTTAACCTTAGTTCACTTTGTTCATCCTCCACATGAAATCACAAATACAGAGGCCCAAAGAGATTAACACATGCCTCTCACAGTGATTAGCACATGCCTCTCCTTTTGGACTTGGTTCTGCTGTTTCCTCTGGTGCTTTTGCACACACATTTCCATTCTTACTCCATTCCTAGCAATCTTCATATTTCTATTACAAGTTTCCATAGTGTTCATGGAGAACAATCCTAAACTGGGAGATTAGAATGGACAACTCATTATAGTCCCCCAAGGACCAAATTCATGTGGTGAGAACAGAGCTGAAACCCATTGGGTTTTTTTGGTTTGTTTGTGATTTTTTCAAGAATTATAAAAATATAGAACATGACAAAACACCAAGAAGAATCCATGCCTTATATAACACTGGGATTTTTTTTTTTAGCATGGGTATAGCTATTCAGATAATTTGCCCTTGGCTAATACTGTGAGTGAACTTGTAATCACTTGTGAATTTATTCACATCTTTTATATGGGATTTTCCAGATTGGGCACACCACAGCCCTGTTCAGTTCTAGTGGAGGAAGATCACTGCTGAAGCACTTCTGCACTCATTGGTTCAGGCCCTTTTCTGCATGATGTGGAAGCAGGAATCTCAGACAGCTCTTCTTAATCTCTGACAAAAATGCTTTCTCCCGACAGCAGGCTCATAAGCAAACAAGAAAACGTCATTGACAAAATATTATAGTGGGATGACAGAATGCCTCTCCATAGTAACAAGTAAGTGGGGCTCATGCCACCCCTTGCAGCATCACAGGCAGCCACACAAAATTACTTGTCCTTTCCCAAAGAATAATTCGTGAAGGATCTCAGTTGCTGCTCAGCTCTGAGAGGTGGAGAGCCAGCAAATGCCTCTTATGGCTCCTTAATGCCTGCCTGGAGTGGGGAGCGGGTAACCAGATATTGCCACAGATATGAGTAGCACTTTATTATCATTCTTTAAAATTGTTCTAAAGGCAGTAGCGGGACATAATAGTTCCCTCCATCAGCACTTCTCTATTCATCCTCCATAGACCAAACACAGTCATATTCCCTGCAAAATACACTTTGTATTTGCAGTCAGTTAATTTTAAATAACTCTCTGTTTCATTTTGGAAGTGAAATGTATTGAGTGGCCAGGTGAAGACATGCACAGAGAGCTATTTTTCTAACCACATGTTTTTTTACTGTCAACATTTTGACAATTGCAGATGTACTATGCTTCAGTAGCGTTGAATACTAATTACTACGAATTCCTTGAAATTCATGCAACATGAAGAGACTCAAGTTTCAATCCTTAGTTTACCTGATGCTAGAATTTTGCACTTTTTGGTGCTCTTTAAGTGTGTTGTTTATCTCAAAGCAAGTCTTTCAGCTAGTATAAACCAGAGTAGCTGTAATGCTTTCAGTGAATCTCTGTCATTTCCTCCCTTCAGTACCTCCTCTGTCTTGTTACCTTTTTCTCGAGGCTCCTACATCTTCAAATGCTTCTTGCAATTCCCATGACAAAGCTGAGGAATGCATGCATGCATTTAGAAGGAAACATTTCCCCAGCATGCACAATTCTCCACTCTGAACAGCATTACCAGTCTCCAGGTGGATATTCTGATCCTAACACATACAAACAATTTCCATAAATGTCACTGCTAGGTATCTGACTCACCCCCAGGCACAGAGCAGACTTTCCAAAGTAAAACTGGGATGACGCTGAAGACAGGACAAATTTTCTGCTAAGTACTTTTCTTTGTGCCTTTCTGTCATTATACATTAAAGAAAGTTGCTGCCTTGGGACTTGATTCTCCATCACTTTGGTAGATACCTGCTGGGGCCAATTCATATGAAGTCATGGAATTATGTATCTTGAAAGGATGGTATGCTCAGGTCTCTTTATGCTCCTGGCTTTACTGGAGAATGTGTGATGTAAAATGATTAATGGTAGTCTGTGAGCTCTTAATGTAACTCACATTCACAGTTTATGGCTTCTCCTCTGCATTATTTCCCCCATTTCCATGCAATTTTTCAGGTAAAGAAGCCGTGTGAAGAAGTGATTTACTTTACTTTCAACATGAACCTTGCAGAAGGAAAAGCAAACTGGCTGCTCTGCATTTGCCGAAATGTTTTGTGATTCACAGCAGTTTTAACCATAAAAAATAATAGAATATATCTGAACAATAAAATGTGCAAGCAATCCCATGTAGACACTGAACTTGGTGATGATACTAGTAAACAAATGTCTGATATTCCTAATCTACATTTAAAACAATGATCCTCTAAGGAGATAACAATATAAGTATTTTTTTAATGTGGTGTTTTTACATTGATAAGAGGAAAGTTTGTTTTCTAGACAGTGATTTTTGCCTTAATAATTGTCTGATTTATTCTACGGGCATTTTATGACTGAGTTTTGTGACTCGTATTAGGGTACTACTTCTGGAAGTTAAACTATCTGATGTTCATTTCTTCACACTACTTTGAGTGCAGTTCATCATTTTCATAAGGAAATCAGTGGTCTTAAAGATGGATTCTTTTACATTACTTCAAAGTCAGTTTCTTGACAATAAAATTATATATGCTTAGCACATTTCTCCGCTTCTGTTTCTGTCAATTCACACCCATTGAACCCACTGGCCAATTTCTACATAACTTGACAGCAAGTTTGACATGTGCAAGCATAAAGTTTTTCAGATCTCCATGGACATGGATGGCTGGATATGTGAGAGTCACCATTAAAAGTGTCTCAGGGTACAAGACAAAGAATCCACATGTGATCCCTCCTGCCTGGAACCAACAAACTTGACAGTGCCTGATACCTCCAGCACCATCACAGCAGTCATTGACTACACTCATCTCTACGTAAGTCCAGGAACAGCCAAAATTTAAGAAGTTTATGGTGCACATTAAGTGGGAACTGGAGAAAAAAGGTGGATCTGGGGGCGCCAAAACAGGGAGACAAAGGAAAAATGGAAAGGAGATGAAAGTGCAGTGAGAGGAGTGAGAATATGGAAGTACTGTTGGTGCTGGTTGGAAGTTGGAAAGATGAGAATGACAAGATCTATTGTGCTGGGTCTGATGAAGGATTTGGAGAAGAAAAGATATTGTTGGGGAAAGGTGCTTGTAAAATTTAGCTGGAAACCATATTGCATCCTTATTCGTGTTGCTAATCTGATTCTTCCCTGAAGTCTTTCTTTCTAGGAGGCAGACTTTGAGGATATGTGGAAAGGATCCTAAAATATTCTTTTCAAAAAAAATCTTTCTGAAGCATTGTATTTCCTTTCTAAAACTATGGCTGGCACACTCAGGTTAGCTCCCGTGGCTGGCCAAAGAACGCTGACTGTCACATAATCTTGGTATTGTAGTGCTTTGTTGGATTTTGTTCTTGTCAGTCAATAAAGCAGTAATTTATCATCTGTTATTGTTAACACATATCAGTATACAAAGAAGAAAGAATGGAAATATTTTTAGGAGAATGTAGAGAGCATACTGTAGAAGTAAAATGCAAAATTACATCTAGGCCAACCCTTGGTTGTGAGATTCTCTGAGGAAGCTCTCTGCAAAAAACTAGGAATTTATGCAAGCATGAAGTGTTCCCAGTGTAACACATCAGAAGCTTTCAGGTATTCTGAGTGTTGGGGTTACAATGCCCTTTTAAAAAACAGATGCATGGCAGATATTTTTGATCCTGTTAACTTAGGAATTAAAAAACTTCCCAGAAGAGGTTCTGAACAAAGAAGACTCAGAAAACTATTAGAAGATTTAGTAGAAGTAGAGAGTGTCTGGAAAAACATGAGTAAACACAGGAAACAAATAATAATTTAGACTAACTATAATCTGTCACACCAATTATTAGTGCCTATACTGCCATTTTAGTAATAGTCGCCATGCATATTTTTTTTCCTCCTAAACAAACTCTTTACATAATTCTTCACATAATGCTGCCATCTATTTATAAGTTTATTTTCCCCAGGATCTCTGTTCCTTGGTAGTAATGGCAACAAAGGTACAGCTTATAGAAACATATGGAAAGAGGAGAAGTAAAAGAAAGGCACAGAAAGAGATTTCTTGCCTCAGTGGTTAAAAAAAAATGACTGACTGAATCTGCAAGCTGGCAACAACCTGGCTTCTCATAGTTAGACCTTTAAACTATTCTCATCCAAAGTTTCTTCAAATGAATAAAATTTGAAGGACACATACTCATAAGAAATATACCCTTTACTTCTCAGGGAACTTTGGGATGTTTATTTGCCAGTGGCCTCGGAGAGTTTTGAGTCAAGGCTGGAATGATATCAGCCCATTCTCCTCAGCCTGGGAAAAAACTGCTCCAAAGCTGCCTTCCCAGAACTGTCTCCCCCAATTCTGAAAGAAGGATTTGACTATCTGTGAGCTTAACCCAATTTTCCTGACAGGCTGAGAAAACAGAGAGAGGGCTTTCAGCCCTATATTGCTGCACTTGGGACCACGCTAAAGTCAAGCACACTTTCAGTTTTTGTCCAGGCTTCAGCCTGTGTGCTTCTCCATTCCTCCAAGGCCTGCCTTTGCCATTCTTGGGAGCTCTGGGTTCCTCAGGAACTGGCCCTATCTGACCTTAGGGGGGCTGTGAGCCTAATATCTGCTAAAATTTTAGTCTGATGTACCTCACTGAGACTGCCAGCTCTTGCTTTTGTGGGAGCCATGGCATTCAATTTCTACCTTTTTGTTGTTGTTGCTGTTGTGAAAGCTACTGTCTTTATTCTCAATTAAAAAGAGAAGAGCTGGATACACCAGTTGGTACTGAAACAGAGAAGAGGGGGATAAAAGCACGCTAATTGCAGATTGCTCTCGAGCACTCTGTAAACCCTATTTTGCATGTTAAAGTGGGACTTCGGTGAAATAAAAGCTTTGAGCTGCCTCTTAGCACCAGGGAAGTTCACCCTTTCTCTGCCACCTGCAGGAACACCTCAAAGTGGCTTGGGAGCGCTCAGAAACATCTTCTCTATGAAAGGAAAAATAGCTGTGTGGTACTAGAAAAATAATCTCTCCATCTGTACCGTCTCTCTTTTGTACATAAGTCAAAATGACCTGCACTGTGACAAATCTGGCACAGGAAGTTAAAGCTGTCTGCTGCTGCTGCCGGCCCTGATTCCCCTCCAGAATCTGCACAGGCAGAGAGCTGGCCTCAGCTCTGTTCAGCTTGAGGATTCTGGACTCTGAGCTACCTCTCCCACTTCTTTCTCTCCCTGTCTGACTTTCCATCAAGAAAAAAACTTTCCTTGTTACACCTGGGATATTCTGAGTAACAAACTCCAAATATTCACCTTACATATGTCCTGCACTGAGTCCTTAGCAAGCTGTGCTTAAACCCCTTCAATGGCATGCAATATTAAACCTGCATTTTTTTAAGGATTTCTGTATGCAGGTTTTCCTTCCTTCTTTACTTCTTCCTGCTTTGCCTCTGAGTGTGAATGAGAAAAGGTCTGAAACAGCTGAGCCACTTGGCTTCAGAATTTACTCTTTATCATGGGACCTTTTAGACCACGCAAAGAGAGGATTTGTCACCAGTGTATTTTTAAAATTTTTCAGTGCTCTGAAAATCAAGCATTTTTGAGGCACTGTTTCCTTTAGGACAGCAGAAGAAATTGTGGATATTCTTCTAAACTAGATGTCACATTCAATGTAATAAATGCACTTTGTGGTGGCATTATGCCATTTTAACATGCAAGTACTTTGCTGTTCAGACCGCTATTAAGAGCCTGATTCCCAGCCAGGGACACAGGAAAGCTGGTCTCAAAGTCTGGGGGCTTTAGTGATGAATACAAAATGAGATTTTCTAATAATCTTTGATTTGGGTTGCTTTTCTATTTCTAGTCACCTCAGGCATGTTTGAGGAGTGTTCATGACAGTGAAATGTCCCATTTACACTGACATATATTACTTTGCAATAAAATTACTAAAATTACTAAAGGGTGCCTGGTTGTGTTCCTTAGCAAGTCTTCTCAGCCTATCCAAATTTCTGCAAACTGGCCAGCTGATCTGCAGGTCATGTACAGCAGTCTGTGGCAGAGCCTGTAAAAGGACAGCATTGGTAACTGGCAGATACTGAGTATGAAAGAAGTTAGTGGAGCAGTAGGGGAATTTGCTTCTCAAAGAGGGAAGGAAAAAAGCCTAAAAAGGTCCTGTTTCTATGTAGGCTGGTGCTGGTATTCAGTACTGAAATGAGGTGGAGATGCCTGGCAAATGCATCATGTGACTAAGTGCAATAAGGCTTCCTTCCGTCCCCACAGCCTGCCCAAAGACACCGTCGCAAAGAGTGACTTACAGGGCTGCTGGAAAAAAGGGACTGGATATCTCTAATGTGAAAGTTTGTTGAGTTAGTAGATGCTTTTGGTTAGGATAAAACTGTGAGCCCTGTGTAACTTGTCTCTCGAAGATTCATGAGGAGACCTTTCACAAATAATAAACATGAATCTTTTTACTAAAAGAGATTGTAAATATTAAGTATATTTGCACAGTAAGAGAAATAATAGCAAGCCACAAATACATATAATCTATCAATCTTGATTGCTCACATATCTGAAGTGTTTGCTTTTCCTTCTCCTGCCTTTGGTGCTAACGTGTCTTTCTGCATTATTTCAACTGAGGGAATTGCTATAATTCTAAAAATAATTTATTATCTTCTAAGAGCAAAGGTCGTTTTTATTTGGTACAAATAAATGTCAAATAGTGGATGATACACAGGATAATAATTCATAGGCAGCCAGCCAGAGGAGATAGCTGTAATTACATTCAAGTTCAGGATGACACAAAGACCCAAAAGATGAAAATCTGAATGGTTTTAAGCAAGTTATCAGAGTTCATTTTGCTGCAGGATGTGCTGTTATCTGATTCCCTAATCCTGCCCTGAGCTGATTTCATAAAACACAGAAAACCTACAGGAAAAGGGGTCCTATAGAAGTTCCTCTTATCTGAGAGCCCAGGCAACCAATGGGCTGGCTTTGGGTAAGGTACGTGCTGGTGCTGGTGATTCACACCCAGTGCAGCTGAAATGGAGCTTCCCACCAGAAGAGAAGCTTCTCCATGTTTGTAGAAGCAAATATGTTAAGGGGAGAAGCATGAAGTGCTCAAGAGGACTAAAGCTTCTCACAGGACAAGAACTGCTGGCTAGTGTGAGAAACATAGGCAACTTCCCTGGTTTACCCCCCCTGTTGTGCTTAGTTTTTTAATTTGCAACTTCACTTGGGACTCAGTTCATGGCTAAGACACCCAGCTGTAGCTTTGATAGACAGATATTCAAGAGTCAGTGGAGAACAAGTCTTCCATGCAGTTGACCTACTTTGATTAAGCCAAGTAATTCTCTTGGATTCATTGACTATGGGCTCAATGCATGAACATAAACCTAGTCATTTTCAGTGTCACTTGGGTTGCCCCCAGGTATCTGAGACACTTAGCTGGACCTACCTTCCTGTGACAGATATGTCAGAAGATCTCCTTACCTTTGAATTTATTTTATAAAGCATGACTAGCATCAGGAAATATGTTCTCAGTACCCAGGGCGTAAAAAGCATTTAACAAAATATTAATTTTCTCTGATTTACTGTTCTCTTTTTCCTCTACTTTTGCACAAGCATGTAATATTTGTCAGTGCTACAGACAGTCCTCAGAATGAGACTGCTGATTTGCTTAATTCAAAATGACAAATGTTATGTTGTATAGCCCTATTGCTACAGCTGTATTACATGCATGTATTACAACTCCTATTATTAGAGCTGCAAAGGGTGATGAACTGGAAAATGCAGGCTAAAATAGGGCTTGCTCAGACATTTGGGGGCTTTTGGAGCTGTGAGAAAATGAGCAGTTTGTTTACTGCATTACCTCACTATACAGAAAGACTGTTTGTGAGGCTTATGTCTGCATCCAAGATTTCTTGCCTTTTAAGGTTGTTCTGATCTAGGTTTTGATTCAGGCCCATTCATAGCCATAGCTTGAGTAAACAATTAATTTCAATGAGTAACTAACAGAAAAAAGGTAAAAAATAATCATCTGTACACATGTAATAACAGGAGATAATTCTTTACGCACACACAATAAATTTTCAGTAAATCTAACATGACAAACTCACTTCCATATTGTGGAGGAAAATCAGAATTCACAGTTTAAGTGAAGCAAAATCCAACTTTATGAGAACTCAGTAAACACAGATTTTTTTTTTCTTTTATTAGAAGTCTATATATTACATGATCAAATTATTCATGGAACAGAACTTTGCTCATGAATAAGTAGAAAACTTGAAATTGCAAAGCAGATGTTATACTGACCTCCTCCCACTGGAATCCACGAACTAAACTGCTTTGGTTATTCTCTTTCAGCCACCAATAAATCAGCACATCAAGTAGGTGGCAATGGAGGAAACTTTTCAGTAAGTGGGCAGAAATATAATTACACTATTCCCAACAGTATTACTAACAACTGCTAGTTAAATGGAACTACATGCATTGCAGAAGTATTGCACCTTACCAGGTTTTCATAATGCTCATCATTATTTTCTTGGCATTCAGTACTTGATAATGTGAAAATACAAAAATACAATTTGGGACAAGCAAGGAAAAAATATTTCAATGGTGTTCATTAGGCTGAGGAATAATGTTCTGGAGAAAAAGTACAGGTTTATTGTTCAGTAATGTAGAAATTGCCCAGACAGACCGCTGGAAAAATGCCAGCAATAACTGTGAGTTCCTTACCCTGGCACACCAAAAGAATAGGGAATTGTGTGAACATGACAATCTAGTAAATAATTTTAATCCCTAAATCCTATGATACTCCTGTCAAGTAAAATACATGTCAATTAACCATATGGCTAAAAGTTTTCTTGTATATATGCCTATCTGATTCCAAGAATATTCAATATGGAACCCTAGAAATATCACAATCCATCCACTTCTTTTTCCTAATACTAAATAACCCTTGTAGTATTGCAAATGTGGAGGGTTTTTTACTGCTTTGAGCTTCATGTTCATTTGTGTTACAGTATTGATTCAGACCACATTAGCAAGAAGTCTTTCAAATTCACCCTGAGGTAAAAAATCTGGTTTTGCATTGTATGTTGGTCGTACAGATCTGAAGGTGTTAAAACCACAAAGGCACCAAGTTGAGATTCAGTGCTGAATGAGTTTTGGTAGTCCGAAGTAATGCTGGCCAGAACTTCTAATCATGAAGGCAGTGCTGAGGATCTATTACCTTGCTCACAAGCAATCCTAAGAGGAAATATTTACATGCTTGCCAACCCTTTTGCTTTGCTTACTGAGCTTTAGCTGACTTAGCACATCTGTTTTCCTCTTGCTGTAAGCATTTTATCCAACCAGGTGTCAAAGCTTGTGTTGAGAGGAAGACTCAGTGGGAATATTTTCAAGGTGCTGCAGCTTAAAAAAATATTTTTGAGAGTAACATCAGTCAGATGTTAATTTAAGAAGTTTTTATTCTGAATAAACGGATTACAGATTGCCCAGGGAAATTAACACAGTTTGCTCTTTCAGTCTTGCACATTCCAGATTGAGACTGTGTGCTGGAGGACTACAAGGACTATTGCACCACCATATGCAAAAGGGTTTTCTTTCTCAGAGGAAAAATATCTTTAATTGTTTCAAGGGGGCAAACCATGCCTACGAGCCATTTGTGTTTCCTCTCCTTCTATCCCAGGAATTCAGGTACCTCATTAAGTGGAGAGGAAGAACTCATGCTGAGCAGAAAGGGATTTCAGGGCTAAGAAAGCTACTGGGAAAGTTGCTTTCTTGTCAATCTTTTATCTTCTTCAACAATTACAGGGTACAGAAATAGCACAAGACAGCTCAAGCAATCGATTTTAAAGCCCGGTGTTGCTATACCTGCACGGAAGCCATCATATTATGCAAATATTCTTTCATTCAACTGAACTATGCACAGAGGCAAGTATATGGAATGTTGGTAAAAATGTCACAGCTTGACCTAGAATTAATTCCTCTGTTATTGGCCATGAGATAATATAAAGGGCTCCAGAATTCTCTTGCAAAAAAGTGCGACATAACTGTTACAATGCAATTAACATCTTTTATTCATGCCAGTTTTTCAAATATAAATGTTTATATTCCTGACTTCAGATGTGTAAAACTTATGTTCTGGGGCACAGGGAAATGAACAAATTGTTAATAAAAAGGCAATAAATCCTCTTTGCTGGGTGAAGACTGCCTTTCTGTATATTCCTGAGCTGCAGCAGCAACAGTTGTTTTCTCCCCTTTTGTACTGAGCTCAGTATTTAACTAACAACCTGCTACAGGCATTTCTGTGGTGTGACATGAACTGGTGAGCACTTAGAAGGGATCAACATCTGTCATATCCTGTCTGCTTTCTTTCCTCTTTCCCCAGGAGGAATGCCTAGGCAAATTGTTCCTCCATCCTGCCTTCTGCATCACCTCTCTGGTGCTTTGCTAGGGGGATGTGTTAACCCCTATGCTGACAGTACTAGAATGAACCTTATCATGGTTTATAGAAGAAATCATATAAGAATTAACAGTAGGGCTGGACTCAGTACTAAAAGATGTACAGCCAAGATTTACAGTGATGAAAGTTGGAAGAGACCACCTGATACAACACAATCTATTTCCTGAGCCAGGAGCTCTAACACTGTTCTTTCCATACTAAACTGTATCCCTTGGGTCTGATTAAACATACACTTTGAGAAGGCCATCTATCCTTGACTACAAAAAGTGAAGTGACATAGAATTTATCATCTCTTTGTACCCAGCAGCTTATCATCCTCCCTGTTAGAAGTTTGTGTCTAATTTCTCCTTTGAAATTGGCTTCACTTCTAGCCACTAGCTCTTTATGTGTCTTTCTCCACTAGATTAAAGAGCCATTCAATAACTGGTATTTACTCCCCATGAAGGTTCTTACATGCTATAATCAAACTGTCTTCTGATCTCTTTGATAAGATAAACAGGTTGAGCTCTCACTGTTCTCTCTTTTTATTTTCCCTTCCAGCCATCAAAACATATCTGTGGCTTATTTCTATATCCTCTGTAGTATTTCAACATCCCTTTTAAAATGTTGACATTAGGACTGTATACATTATTCTACATCAGTCCCAATAATGACACACAGAAAGAAAAGTCAATTTCCTCCTCCTACTCGCTATTCTGTTGTTTACACTGATGAGAATTGAATTAGCACTTTTTGCCTCTGTATCCTACAGGAGCTCCTGCTACTTCATTTCCCTTTAGATGCCACTGCTATTTTCAGTCAGTGCTTTCCAGGGTATAGAACACCTTTCTGCAAGAATGGTCTGCAATGCCTGCTTTGAAATGAATGATTTGGTTTGGCTAGGGTTTAACCTACCATACCATGAGAAAAACCTCTTTCTGTTTTTGGCAGACCTGTTATTCTTGACAGTATTTAATATTGCATCACTAGGGATTTTGTATTAGATTCCTAAACAGGTCAGACTATTAAACACCATGCAATTTCGCACCAAACTCTACAGAAGCTCCTAGAAATAACTTTGTCTGATAAAGATCCCTGATGATATTTTTTTTGAGAACGTTGAAACAGACTAACATTAAGCTACTCAATATGTACTTTGTTGATACCCTGGAGAGCTCCTTTGTTCTTCACAATATTGTGTGATACTAAACTGAACACTTTTTAGAGATCTGAGTAATACCACATCTTTGCAAATGTCATTGCCAGTAGAACTTGTAATCTCAACAAAAAATTAAAACAGAGTTGTCTGAAAACAGGTAGATCCTTAACATATATTGACTGTCATTCATTACTTACATTCTCTTTGTATTTATTCCTAAGTCAGCTGGTCTGTTACTTTCCTGTAGCAGATATACTTTAATGGCTATATACTTTTAACATCAGCCCACTGCATGTTTGAATATTGGCACAGCAGAAGCACTTTCAGTATCTTGCACATTTCAACTGATATTGCAAGATCTAGTGGGAAATTACACTGCTTACAAACGTAAAATATACTTATCTCTTGATTGCAAGTAGTATAGGACTGACAGTTCTGGAAATATATGTAATCTACATCCATTAAAGTCCTCGTTTCAGCTGGGATAGAGTTTATTTTCTTCTTAGTATCTGGTACAGTGCTGTGTTTTGGACTTAGGATGATAATAATATTGATAACACACTGATGTTTTAGTTGTCACTAAGCAGTGCTCACATTAAGTCGAGGACTTTTTCAGCATCGCATGCCCTGCCAGCAGGTGCACAAGAAGCCAGGAGGAAACATGGTCAGCTGCTCCAAACTGGCCAAAGGGATATTCCATAGCACAGCACATCATATCTAATATACAAACTGAGGGCAGCTGGTCCACAGGGGCTGATCAGTGCTGTGGGATGGGCTGGGCGTTGGTCAGTGGGTGATGAGCATTGGTCAGTGGGTATATTGTGCATTACTTGTTTTTCTTGGGTTTTATTCTTCTCTTTTTCCTTTCAGTTGTTGTTGTTAGTATCATTAATAATTGTTATTATTAATAATAATATATTTTATCTCATTTCAATCATTAAACTGTTCTTATCTCAATCACAATTTTTACCTTTTTCTGATCCTCCTCCCTATCCCAGTGGGCAATTAGTTGGCACTTAGTTGCTGGCTGGGGTTAAATCACAACAATTAAATAAGGGAATGCAACATACTTCAGCAACATATACTTCATAATTCTAAGACCTCACTCTGCTCTTTCTGAATAGAGTCCATACGATTTTTTTAACATCTTTGCATTTTCAGCAACGTTATTAAAATTCCCATCTAGTACATAATCTAGAGTAGTACCAGGGCTTCTTTTGTCCCAAAAATATCAGTTCCTTGATACTGTCCTCTAACTCAGAGAGATACAGACTTTCCCCGATGCCTACCACTTTCTCCTGGTTGCCTATTTTTGCAACGTATTTTATAGTTTAACAGTGGCATGCATGAAAACAAATTTCAGGAGCCCACAGAACCTCATGACTGGATCTGTTCTTTGAAGAAGGTGATGAATGATCGCACATCACCTTCCACTGCATACTAAAAACATCAGGCAAGCACTAAAATCTGATACCTGTGTATGTTTTGTTCAAGGAACCACAGCAAATACAGGGCATTTAACTTAGTTTACTACGTTGTGACACAGACTTTAGCTTAACCTGCAACACATTGCCACACAGTCTGTAGCATACTCATTAGACCAGGATAATTTGATTAAAGATCCACAGCTAGGGAGGGCCTCAGTTGGCATGAATGATACTCCAATACACATGTCCATGTGGAAGTGCCTGAATGTGAGCAAGGCATCAGAGTCCCCAGCACACTGGGGACTCCCCATGCATTAACATCCAGTGCCATTTCACATGCAGTAGCTGAGACATCTCCACAGACATGACACAGGACCTTAGGGAGACTCAGCCCTTCCACACCAGCAGCCAGAGGCTGCCGGTTCACTCCATCCATCTGAAAAGGAACCATGAGCCTCTGATCAGGCAACTTAACTTCTGTTTAAGTATTATCAGCACAGATGAGAACAAGACCCAGCTCAACAAGGCAGACGTCTCTCCTGGACAGACGCCAGTGTTTCAACAGGGTTGCCTAGTGCCCTTTGAAATGCTCTTGTGTGCCCTGCCTGGTATCCATCTACCAGTCCCAAAGGTCTCCCATAGGTTCTGTGTGATGTCTGTCAGCCCCACAAAGCTATCTGGGATACCCTGGGGCATCTCAAATGGCAGTAGTTTAGACAAAGGAATCCTCCCAGGCAGCAGGTCAGAGGAGTCACTCTATGGACTTCACTAACTGTGACACTTTTTACTGACTATAACAGAAGCTTAGAAAACCAACTTAAGCATAGATATTCGAATTAAGGACAAGGACAGCTAAACTAAAGTGTCTTGACTTTTAACTGAACCCCACCATTCTGGTTTCTTCACGACAACCTGGAACTGAACCCTTTTATTTTCTTATTTATTTTCTTATGTTTATTTTCAAATGTTGCCCTCTCATACGGAGTTAATTGCCCAGATGGGCTAATCCTCTGAGGCAATAGAAATCTCTGTAGTCCCTTATAACTTTTCAGTCCCGTAGTGATGGTATAGTCATTTTGCATTCAGTTAAACCTCTCATTACCAAGATGCTTTGAAGTATTTTAGCTACTTTTACCCCCAAGGTTAAAGAAGTGTTAATTATACCCTTCTTCATTTCTACTCAGCAATGCAGTAGCACTGAAGACGTAGAGGCAAAGTTTCATTCTTTAAAAATTCAGTCCTGTCTTTGTGCCATGGCATCAGATGTAGCTCCAAACCAGAAATCTATCATTAAAACAAACGTTTCATCTTCAGTCCATAAGGCCACTGATTTAACAAAGCTTTCTTCAACACAGTCTGACAATTCTTCAATTGTCAAATCATCATTTTCAAATTATCTCCTATAACAACATAATGGACTGAAAAGGGGTTAAATCTATGCCTATTTGATGTTCTTGATGCTGAAAATATCTCTTCAGTTTCTTATATCAGGCTGAAAATAAAGTAGGGCAGAGAATAAGTCTGTTGGGAATGTGATAACCCAGGTCGTGAGCAAGGCCTGTTTTTGCATTTAGTATCACAGTTGCTATTGAGAGTTGAAGGTTTTGTGATCAAGCAAAATATGTTGCAATACCGGGATCACACATAATACAGCTGCATATAAAATGCAGGCTGTCACCACTCAGATGAAAAGCAGACCCTGTTGTCTTACTGCCTTTTCATAAAACAAGGTGTAACACTGACTCTTCATTTACAGGCAGATTGATTGGTCATATACATTGAATTTGCCATGTGCACATAAAAGAAATTTCAGCATAAGGCCTTGTGACTGTAAGATGGCACCAGTTTCTAATTCTTTCTCCCAAAGTCTCTACTTCTGGAAAGTACACTTCAGCAATATAACTTCTATCTTGGTCTTGAACAAATCTAGAGGTTATTGAATATTATCTAACCCTACATCCTTCAGAATCAATGGGATGAGTGATTGGCAGAGTTTAGTCCATAATTTTGTGTTCAAATTGAGTTGTGCAGCTTTGAAATTATATTTCAATTGCATGTCATATTCATCAAGTAATTCTGTACGTAAATTGCAGTGCAGCTATATGTTACTCTGCAATGAATTGCTCTCCTCTATGCTCTAATCTATGACTCCAGAGAAGTTCAAATACTATATAAAAGGGAAAATACCAACGTCTCTTGTGGATTTACAAGTATAACACCTTCACCTACATTTGTACTCCAGACCGGAGAAATATATGGAAAGGAAAACGCCCATTATGATAAATTTTAATATTCAGAAGATAGAGCTATCTAGTGATGTGCTCAATACATGAAATAGGAGCTGGCAAATCTATGTTGAGGGCTATTTCTAGTGAATCTCACTAACCCAAATATTTATCCAATAGGTTGTTCTTTTGGAGTCCCATGGAGAAGTCTCTATTTCTCTATCCCTAGGAGACAGAGTACAAGTAAGAAAATATATTTAGGGCAAAAAAAATATTAATTGATCATAATCATTAAATGATTTGTTAAAAAGATACATTTGACCATTTACTCTTCATTTCCATTTTACTATCTCCACAGTCATAATGTAGCCACCTAACCTTGCATGTGACACTGAGAAAAAAAGGTGATTCTGAGCCTTCATTTGAGTCCACACTTGAATTATGCTTCAAATGGCAAATGGCAGCACTTCAAAAAACCCTCACCTTTATGATTGCAAACCAGGTTCTACATTCCCAATAGAAATGGATGCTAATTAGGAGAACTTATAACCTCCCAATTATACAAAATCAAAGTGTACAGGCTTGCTGGAGGAAACATGCCCACATGAGAAGACACTGATTAACACAAATTCTCTGTCAAGCATTTTTAATCTTTTATTCATTATTTGCAGGACTCTGGTAAATCTGACCGTACAGTTTTCCCTTTACTTTCCAGGGGGAAAAGCACACTTATTCTCTTCATTTCTCACTGAGATCTAGAATAATACTCATTTTTTTCTCACTTGAGTCATAACATAAAGAATGAAGGAAATTCTGATTGCTAGTGTTGACACGTGCCTGCAAGTGAGCCTCATTATAAGTATTTTTCACAGGTTTGAGATTAATAGTGAATGATTCAAATCATGGTTTCTTACATCCCAGCCGTGATGTCTGGGACAAGGGAGGGACACATCCTTTTGTTCTGCCCATGCTTCACTATCCTTCTTTCCTTCTGTGCTGAAAAACCTGTTGGGTGTTGTTTCTCTTTAAGTCACCCACTGCTCGTATTTTGTTATTTGCACTTACTTATCTCTTTCCACCCTTCATTCAGACCTGCTGCTGTAACTCCTCTCAGGCAACATGAAATTGTGAAAAATGGATTCATGCTGTTTCACACCTTTCAGCACAGTTTTTAAGCACGAGAAAATCAAAACAAAAGCTCTTTTTCACTTGAAAAAGAGCTAAGTAAACTAAATACATTTCTTTCTTTCTTATCTTTTTATTGCTCATTCAGGTTCTTTCTCCTCTCTTTAGCTCCCTCTCTTGAATTTCTCCTTTCTACCTAATATAACTTATATTTAAAACTTAAGAAGATAAATTGCGCAAACTGTTGGGCTTGTTTATGGGAACGACTTTGCCAAAACAAACTATGTTTCAGCCTTTTCAGAATATAAATTTTTCAAGCCCCATTTCAAAGCCTGTCCAAAAGCCAGCAGGATGTTTACAAGAGAGTAGTTGGATAGATTCTCTCAGTTAAGCAAACTCCAGTAAAAGAGAAAAAGAGAAGTAAAAGAGACATTTGGAAAAAGGTACCTTCAGCAGCACCTCTACCACCCTGACTGAGATGATTTCCTTATGCCATCACCTCCCCAGACTCATGGACAGAAGATCTCTCTCTAAACCCTTGCAGATGGAAATATCGAAAAAACATCTCTTACCGCATGATGATATATTGGGTTAATCATGGAACTGTGATATACATAAGGTCTTTGTTATAGTCCATTGCTATGTTGCAATATTTTCAATCTATTCGTGGGCTTCCTTATGCTACTGACACATTTTATTATAAACTCTTTCTTTTTTTCAAACTTATACTGCAGTTCTGGCCTGTATCATGGTGAGGGACACATGGTGCCAGGCTCTAACCTGAAAGAGTTTATAGTCCGTATGAAGGAATTTATACACTAAGTTAAATATTTCAGTTGTAAATTCTGCCCCAGTAGCTTCAGGCACCAGATTAACATACAACTGAGTTCTCATGACCACTGCTCTCTAATTTCTTTGCACTCTAACCTTTTGAACAGAGAAATGTGACAAGCCACAGCTTCTTATAAACAAATAGCTGATCCTGTTAGATGGGGTGAAACCCGTGCACCTTGCTGCCTATTTTTGTGCATTTCTACTGCAAAATTAAAATCTCTTAGAAACGGTACAAGTTTGGGATGCAGAAAAAAAAATCTAGACATTTGGCTTTTCTACCGCTTCCCTGAACTGCTGAGTGATTAGCTTTTCCTACGGTCCTGAAAACAACATGTGAAAACTGGCTACACTTTCTCAGGGAAACCCCTGAGCTGCTGAAAGAATCCAAAGGACCACCCACAACAAAGAGGGCAAGCCATGAGCTTTCCAAGCAAGGTAAAAGGAAAGCACCGCAGTGCGGAATTGCCGTGAGGGTGCTCACAGTAACTCTGACTAACCTAAATTGCAGTCAGTGAACCAACCCACTGAAACCTTCTGTTGTGGCTGACAGCAACAAAAAGGACTGAGGAATGAATAACCAGGATCTGCGCTGACAAACAGCACAGACATCCCCAGGGTCTTTGTCCCATCTCTCAGCATCTGAGAAGGTGAAACGCATTATCTCTGGGCACACTTGGGAGGCAGAGTCGCTCTGCGGGCAAGCATTTGAAGCTTTCCACAAACAGGTGAACGATAGCACAGCTTCCCAAGGAAAATGCACCACGATGGGCTGTGTAAACAGTAGTTGTAGCCTGATTCTTTGAGAAGGCTTAGCAGAAGTCCATTTCACGCCTTTCACCTCTGTCCTAAAGATGTCTATGAGACACTGGCCCATGAGCCATTTTGTGATATCCCTTCACTCATGGTTTGGATGAATTATAGCATCCGCCCATATCCCTCTAAAGAGCTAATCTAAAGATCCTTTTCCCTGGTCCAGCATGGAAACTCCACCTTTAAAACACTTCAGTGATTCACATTTTTTAATTTAAAGTTTATCTAGCTCTTCTCCAGTGAGCTGGATCCTCTCCAACACCCCTCAGCTCACAGCAAAGGTCTGAAACCACTAATCTTTGCCACAGAGTCAGTCCTCCTGGGCATCTGTTGTGCCTCTGCAATAAAAAGGTGACTAGAGAGATTCTGAGTACAGAGCCTAAGCTGGAAAACCTCTGTGTAGTAGTTCCTGTCCCTTTTGATCATGTGGTTTGTAAAGCAAATATTCAATTTGCATTGTCATCCATGCCAATAATTAGCTCAGTGTCTATTTTAAGTTTATCTGCAACTAATTGTTGCAAGATGAAACTTGTGCTTGTTAAATAATCAGTTGCTCTTTGATATATTTCGTTCTTGCACAGATTCTGAGTCATTTTACACAAATATCCATGTATATAAGCTCCTGAAAAGACAAAAATGAAATATTGCATGCACAAATATTCCCACATTTCGTAAGATCTGATGTGTTTCTCAGTTTTCAAGTTATACCTATTACTGAACGCTATGGATCCTTTTTTCCTATTCCAGAGGAAAATTTTGAATGGTTTTGAAACACAGAAAGCACAGAAAGGGAATTCTTCTGCAATGAACAAGCCAGAATTTGTCTTCTCTTCCTAAACAGCATATATGGGTAGCAATATGAATTTTAGAGGTCAGTAATATTCAGGGTCAGAAAGGGAAAAGACCTTCTAAACTTACCGGGAGGCTCTTGATACCACTTTTCCCAGTATGACATTTCTTGGAGGATTTACTTCCTCTTCTTTCCTGTCTCCCTACCAGGTAATTTTACAATCAGCCATATAATTTGAGCCACATCAGCAATGTCCCTTCTGCCCAAGGCCAGTAGCAATCCAAGAGAGGACTGGGCAGGTTCAGCCAGAATTATTCCCAACAGTGTATGGATCCAGCAGTTCGGATGTACCCAGAAAACAAAGAACAATTACACCAGTGTCAGAGTCTTGCGTCCCATTGCAAGAGCCGGCCATAAGTCATTTTCTCTTTACATGCCACTTGTGTGCCTTACAAATTAATTGAGGAATTTGCTTGCACTTCAGTTGTTCTCTTCTTTACGTAAGTGACCTTACAGGGTTGCATAACCCAGTAAAACACTGTGATTCACTGCAAAGCTCTACCATATTTAGTCTTATTAGCAGCTATTTGAGAAATGCTGCTGTTCACTCTGGAGAGACATCATTTATAGTGCTATATAAAGGTCTCTATATTTTTCCCTTGTGAAAAGGATTACTGCAGCATTCTTATCTGTAACACAATCCAGAATAGGAAACACTCATTGATTTTTGAGGAGGTGTTCTCAATATGGTGACCTGTTCTCTGCTTTTATTTGAAGTGTAATTGCAGAACAAAATACTAGAATGGGAGGTGTGTGTTACAGGGGAAAAATCAAATGCACATTTTTATCTTGACATTTACTGAAAATACCTTGCCTGTTTTCTAAATGTTAATAAACCACATACATAAGAAGAACCAGCACATTTCTTCACATAGTTTGAATACTCATTGCTTACACCAATTGCAAAGACAGTATTCTGAAAAACAGGGTGGGGGCAAAGTTTTTACTCTTAATGTTAGTTCTTTTCCTGGAGAGGAACAACTGGAAGACAGATCTGTGCTGCATGAGTTTTAAAATTAAAATCAAGGAATAAATCCCTTGTCACCTTTCCTCCTGCACTATGATATGACTATCATTTTCTGGATTTTGCCAGAGCTGCCCCTCATCTTGTCAGGGTAAGTGGAAGAGGAAAAGCAACTTTGGTGGTAGTGATAGTCTATTTGCCAGAAAAGCCATAATTTTTGCTGCTTTAGCCTGTGCATTTCATAATTCCTTCTGCATCCCAAAACTTGAGAGAATTCATCAGATACAATATGTTGCCCATTTTAATAGGAAATAATTTTTGTTGGGAAAAATAAACCTTTGATTCTGGTTAATCTGGATTTTTTTATCCCTAACATCTTTCTCAGGCTGAGGAATGTCCATTTCCTGCTCTGTCAAAGCAAACCTCAACCAGACTCTACAGACTTCATCAGAAGTAACATAATTTCCAAGCTGTGAGATATTAGGAAAATCCTGAGAAGCGAACAGCAACTTTCATGTAAGGCACCTACCAGCAAAAGTCATATTTGAAGGCACTACACATGTCCCAGGAAGAAGCCAGCACTTTTGAATATTTCGATCTTCATAACTTTTTCCTTCTCCTGGAGAAAATGAAAGAGGAGGTACCTATATTGAACATGTATCTATATTGGATGTTTTGAAAATGAGTGTTTTTACTCTTTATGATCAAGTTATACCTTTTATTCTGCTATATTTGATGTACATAAAACACAAAAAGCCATAGGGATTTTTTGGTAGCTTTATGAAAAACCTTTAAAATGCGATATTTATATTTCACAATTACATCATACTTTTAAGAGTAAAGACCTCAACAGTACTGTCAATACCATGAACTTCAATGATGCCACTGTATGATGTGATAGAAAGATGTCAAATACTACTGGAGGACATACATACAAATATATCTTGGTTTTTTAGCCCGTCTGTCTTTAGGGAGAATAAAACCAGATATTCTCAAAGCATCAGGGCAACATGGTTGTCACTGTCCTCATCACAACTTTACAGCCACCTCCACCGCAGCTATCACTTAGGAGATGTTGCCACGTGTTTCCATCCATCTGACAACTATCCAATCCCATCTCCATAGTGTCATCAGCTTCCTGTAGTCAAAAGATAACAGTGTGATAGCAAGTCTAGATGAGTCAGCCTGGTGACTATAGAGATGTCAAATAGGATGGAACGGTGCTCAAAAACTTCCATTGAATTTCACTGTTAATTCAGTCCCCTTCCCACTGTCCCTTAGACCTGCATACCAGACAGAGCAATCTGTAAAGAGAAAGGAAAAGAAAATGACTGTGGGATTGTAAAAATAAGGCAGCTGCAACAGCAAGCTGTAAACATACACATTTAAACTGAGCTGAAAGAGTAGCTACTGGTGTCTTTTTGTCATGCTCAAAAGGATGGAGCCCTGCAGAAATCTACAGTGACCGCACTGATGATGTATTTTTTGTGGACTGTTAGTGAACTGAAAGTACGTCTAAGTTTGTAGATTAACATGAAGCAGAACAGTGTGTAAGCATACTGAATGACAGGTTCAAAACTAAAACTAAACTTAATAAATTGAAAAGAATAGGATGAAATCTGAAAGGTAGAATTCTGCAAAGAGAATAGCAAAGTGGTCCATTAAGGAAGACATTAAATGAATTAGTCTAAAATGGGAAATTATGTGGCAGGGAGCAGTACTACAGGGTATAATGGATATGTAAGAAAATAAGAGTCAACTATGTGAACCTACATGGTAAAAAAGACAACTCTATGTCCTTATTAACAGGGGAGTTAACACATAAGACACAAGAAGTAATTATTCTGCTCTATTTGGTATGGAGGAAGCCACAGCTGGAATAGTGGTTCCAGTTGTAATCTCTGTACACTGAAGAAATGTAAAATTATTGGAGCCTACAGGAGGGATAAGAGACTTAGAAAACATGATTTAAGAGGAAAGAACTAGGCTTGTTGTAGGAATTTTTGATTATGCAAAAGATTGCTGTAGGGATGGTGATGATTCACTGTACTGTTTGCAATGTCTCCACCAAAGAGCTACTGAAGAAGATTTAAGATCTGATTCCTTCCCAACACAGATGAACAGACTCCATGACATCTTTGAGATCCCTCCTCTACTCTTCCAGAATATGATGAGTTGGACACAACTGCAGTATGTTCTAAGGAGTTATCTTGCTAATCCTCCCTGAAATCCCTTGGCCAGTTTTGTGGATAATTGTGTGAGAGCAGTGTGAATGAAGCAATTAAAACTGAGGACCAGAGGGCAAAGAAATATTGCCAGAAACTCCTGCTCAGATTGATTCTATTGGCTCTATTTAAATCCTTCTTCATTTGACACCTTGCACCAACATGCTGCATCAGCTCCAGGACACGTACGTATTTCTGGGAACAGCTTAATTCAGACTAACTCCCTTCCCTTCACACAAGCAGCACACACTTGCCATGTGCTCTCTGACATCCACCCTGCAGAATTCTTTTGCAGAACTTACAGTGGCCTCAGAAAAAGGGCTTGTTCCTGACAAAAGGTTTCCACCCTATTGAATAAGAATATTGCTGGGTAGCCATGGGAACGTGGTTTCCATCAGCTCCGAGTCTGTATAAATGTACATCTCATTGTTCTAATTCATCAGCAATGAGTTATGATCTGGGAGGTAACACAGAGGGAGAAACCTCTGGAAAAAGGTTTCTCTTTACAGAAAAGATGCCATCTAAATACTTGCACAGACCTCATTATTGTGATATTTCAGCAACTCAGAGATTTTACTACATTTTACATTTTCAGTATTGTCTTAAAATTGCTCCACCCCATAAGGAAGAAAAGCATTATAACTTTCTGCAGATTGGAATCTGGGTTGGAAAACTGAGCGATGTACATGACTCAGAAAATGATGGCAAGTTTCCCCAGCTGCAATGTTCTGCTAGCATGCCCTACCCTGCCAGTGCCTACTGGTGATGTATATGCCTTCCTGTGTTGTGTCATTCTGAACCCATGTAGAATTCCTTTCTTGACTTATTCTGCACTTACAGGAGGCATTCTCCAGGGCTGTACATGACTGCGCATAGTATTAAGAAGTAAGAGGCAACAATCCAATTCCAGAACCCTTCTGTACAATGTTTAGATATTCCTTTTTCTCATTTTGAAGCCAGTATTCCTCAGCTCAATCCAAGCTGAAGTTTTCCAGCAATACTCTCAGCAGAAATATACAAACTCAAATGCACTTCCTCCTTCTTCAGGTGAGTTTTATGGATCACAGCTTTACTGATTCTCTGGCAGGTTTGCACCCTCCTGCCTCTTCTTCTGGATTATCTATTAGTTCACAGATATTCTAAAAACACCAGACTAGAGTCCTTTGCACTTACTTTTGTTTGTGGCAATGGCTGATCTTGTCTGGCATAAGAAGGGAAACAGACTGTAGGACATCTTCACCACTTCTTCTTCAGGTTGAGCATTAAGGTAACCCAGAAAATTACTGTGTTGTTGCCTTTCTAGATCAGAGAACTTGTTGATGGGAACAGTCATAAAGGTAACCTGCTTATGTGGAGGAAAATGCTGACAGAGAAAATGCTTGTTAGCCTGGGAACTAGGCCTGAGTGAACATAGTTGAGATGCACAGCTGGTACTTTTGAAGTGCAGGTGGATACCTAAAAATCAGACATATCCTGAGATCTTATTGATAAGTCCAAGACCAAGAAACTGTAACAGCAACTTATCATCTAGAAAGGTGAAAAACAGTCTGGAAAAGACTGAAAAGATCCTGGGGAAGCAGGAATCAGAAATTGCTGTTGGTTGTCCTACCTGAAATAACAGAAAAACTGTTTGGAAAAACAAAAATTCGTCTGTGAGAAAGCATATCGTCCATTGGCTGTCTAACATGAAAAATAGAAATTAGCATAATCTATTAGCTGCTCCAGGTTTTGGAGTGCTACACACCCTTATGTCTATCCCTATGGTATAAGACTGACTTGCAATCTACACAAAATGGAGCCTTTTTCTCTCAGTATTCCCCCTGCATGAACTTTTCTATGAGATTTCATGGATAAGCTGGACCATCACTGGGGACACCTGACTGACTTCAAACCCTGTGATGTGGATAATTTGTGAAGTGTGACTTTACCATTTATTTAGACGTTCTACTCCTGGAAACAGTTTGGTGAGTGCTGTACTGGTACTAGGTATGAATATAACTAATTAATCATGACTGCATTTGCTGCTTTACTGGCTATAATTTCCTTGTAACCTGTAATATTTAAATATATACTAGCTATTAGTATTGATTACCATTACTATTGGTATATATATACATATATACCTGTGCTGGTTTAAGGGTAAACTGGCAGGAGAAATGGACCCACCACAAGANACTTGCTTTTCTGCTACTAACTTTGAATAACATTATATATATATATATGTATTATTAATAATAAGTATACTTGCTTTAATAATAGTAATTTGCAGCAATCTGTAATAAAGGCATTTAGAAAATTAATCTTACATGTTCTTGGATATTTTGAAATCATGCAACCCCAGTGTCACAGCAACCCTTTAAGTCATGACTGTCACCTAAATGCAGGTCTACAGTAATTGCTATCAATACCAGCAGGCTTAGAATTTTGACTTTTCTTACTTTGCTGTCTAACATACATCAGAAAATTATGAATGGCAGCACTGGAATAAGTAAAGCATCATGAGATTGCAGAGTATGGCTTAATTACTGTACCTACCAGTGGCTTCAAGTCTTCTGATGAATGTGATCATTTGATGCTATGTAGCCATTACAGGAGAAAAAGAGGAGGGGGAAAGAAGAAAAGTAAGTTGAGGGATGGAGAGAATTTTTGTGAAATGGTAAGCAGTTCTAGGAAAAAGCAGCCAAACACTAGCTTCAAAACAAGCATCAGCAGCAGAGGAGAGGAAACTGAGGCAAACATGAGAGACAGGAGAAAGCAGAAAGTAAGGAGCAGCCATTCAAAGATACATGAGTGGGGAGAACAAGGAGCTTCAGACTAAAGTACCAAAAGGTAAGGTGGGCTGTTGTGATCATATGATCATAGGCAGGAGGAGCATTGCTGGGTGGGGGACTGGGAAAATTATCTCCTTCAGTCCTCCCCTTGTTCCATGCTCATTCTAACCTGGGAGCACAGTGGAGAAGCATGAACTTCTAGACCAGTGACTCATTTCATTGTGCACAGAAATGCTGCTCAGTTATTGGAAGGACCTGTCCTCCTAGATGGAGATTTGCACCAGCATTATAGAGCGTGACACACAGAGAAGCTGTACATCCCTAGAGCTGACATCAAATAGCTGATTTCATTACCATTGAGCATGCACTGAAACAAGCTGCACTGAATAAGTGCACTGAAACAAGCACTGAACAAGTTTCACCATTAGGGAGCAGCTTTTCTTTTTGACCTCTTTGGCTTCTTTCACTGTCTGTAGTGACATATCTGCACATGCTGGAGCTCATTATACTGCATGTAGGCTTTGATATAATTTGGAGAATAGAGTATTTCAATTGAGTATTTGTGCCAGTTTGTTCAGAATCACTGCCTCACCAACAACACAGAGCTTGTAAAAGACTTGTGAAATTAAAGGCAATTGGCAAAACAGGCTTTGATTCACAAGTCCTTCTGTCTGGATGAGAGGAGGCTAGGTACACACAGCTGTACTCATTCATGTTTCCTGGACTCAATAGCACTACAACCCTGTCTGTCAGCACATTGCCGGGCTTTCCTCTTTTTCGGTGCAGTGTGACTAGTCCCAGCATACCACCAAGGTGAACCGGAAACTTAACGTTCCACAACACGCAGAAGCCCACTCTTCTTGCCACCAGAAAGGGAGTGATACACTTTTCAATCAGACAAATCTCCTTTGATTGGTAAGTGCTCATTTTAATTCCCACTGATCTCAGGCACAACCTAAGCACTTCCTACAATCCAGGCTAGTCCAGACAGAATGATATTTCACTATGCTTTAAATGACTTCAACTGGAAGGGCTCATAATAAGGAAAAATACACTGAGTTGCATTCACTGAGAGCCTTCAGCTTCTCTTTCTTCAATTTATGTCACCAAAACTAATGAAAAGTTGATCTGATTTCCCCTGGCTTCATCTCACTTCACTTCATCCCTGAATAGTACTAAATCATCAGCAGAAATTGGTTTAAGTATTAGTGTTTCTGGAGGGAAAATCTGCTTTGCAGTGTTGTCACATCGTATTTGTGGGGGGTAGGGGTGGATGTGTGTGCCTGTCACAGGACAGCACTCCTGGCTCCTCTGCTAAGTCTGTAATGTCCTGTCCCCTCATCCTCATTCTCCCCCTGCAAGACTTTATAGTCACCACATCCTCTGGCATGTTAATCCCAGAGAAGGGCTTCAGTGCTCTTTCTGTCCAGAGTCAGGTCTTCCTATACAGTCAGTGAGAGATGATTGTTGGGGCACCAAAGAAAGGCACAGAAACTGAAAGATCTGAACATAACAACATAACACCATCAACTTCTCTCCAGTCTTGCACTGTCAGAGTTCTGCAGCCCTGGGAAAACAAATGGTTTAATAGGTCTCTTGGGCTTAGATTTGGGAGTAGGCAGCTGTGTTTGGTATTGTCACTACAGCTGTAGTTATCAATGCAGTCACAAAATAGTTGTTTCTAAAAGGCAAGCAAAAAGGTTCTGAGGTAAACCTTACAATTTCTCTATGCAGAGGAGAAGCTGATGGGGGGCACTAGAAGAAAATTGTTTTAAGGATACCATATTGAAAAGCTATCAGCACATAATATTTGCAAAAACCTCAAGTGCATAACTTGATTTTGTGGACGAATTACATAACTGTCTGCATTCTTGCCCAGAGATTTTAATCATATACCTAAGCCCTCCTTTAAATGATTTGCATATGTATTTGTCTTTAGAGGCAGCCATCCCACTGTGAGCGGGAATAAAGATTATGTTTATAATTCTTATGGATTCCAGTTTCATTCAAATTGGACTTAGCTGCTTGCTCACATCTCCACAGATATAAATCTTGCTGGCAGGAATACACACAACTTAAAATTTGGCTTTTGCTTCTTCTTGCTCCTTGATTTGTAAAAAAACAACAACTCACAGAGTGATCACTAGACATATCTACATCGGCTGCTAGGGTCAGCTTTGAAGTTATCTACAAGGACTCTCAGGTACACAACAAACCTTTTACCCACATTACAGCTATCTATACAATATTCCTTATCAAAGTGGAGTTGTAATACAGTTTTGTCAAGGATGGCTTTTCCTTCCTTCTGGGCAGGAAAGGAATTGAGAGCTGATAGTCTTCTTGTGCTAAATACTGTCCTAGGGAGGTAAGTTCAACAGACCTGCCAGAGGATGGCATGGGAGTCACAGATGGCCTACACTTTGGCCCTCAGTTGATGAACTATATGAGACTCGTCTGGATGGCTGATGATTGCTGTGAGCCCACTTACAGGTCTCTGAGCCTGATCCAACTCTAGCCCTAGGAAGGAAGAGCAGCTCTCTTTCCTTGGTCAGAATAGGACTGCTGGTCAGGAGATGACATCTAAACTGACTTTGTGAGCACAAAAGAGACAGAGGCTTCTGTCCAAGTAAGGACTCCCCCTTTCAGCCCTTGCAAAGGCTGAATGTGCAATAATAGGAGAAAATAAATGATGGAAGGAGAATAGGGGGAAGACTCAATCCTTAATGTGATTCTTGTTTTTCCTTTCTTGGATGGCTCAGGCAGCTCCTACAGCTGGGACTTATCAGTCATATATCGCACTTCCATTTACACAGTAGCATCTTTTCCAAGGATGCTTTGCATCACTACTGTTCAGTAGTGGAACCCTAATCTCTCTGTTAAAACCAACCCCATGGGTTTCTGATTTATAAACAAGATTTTTAAAAGCTGAACCAGTGACATTCATTAAGATGACTAGTCCCTAAAATACAGTTGTGAAAACAGGTTTACCCCTCAGCTCTGGGTATATTATCTCAAGGAACTATTAAGATTTATTTACTATTGCTGAGTCCTTCTGAGAAAATTAGTTTGTCACTTTAGACAGATTAATTGATTACTTTGCTTCAGCCTACATGTCCGATTTTATTACATTCTCACGTACTTTACATCAGTGAATACTTGAAGGAGGAAAGTACCAAAGATAACAGATAAAAATGAACTATATGCTCAACCCAACATACCTCAATATTGCTGTGACCCATAAATAGACTGTTGATTTAAACTGAGCACTCAGCCAAGCTAAGCAGGGCTCAGGCTACAGTCTAGCGCACAAACACAAAACTAAATAGGAAACCTATTCACTTCCAGAGTCATAGTTACTTATCTTAGTATTAGACCCAAATTCCTTGTACTTGTCTTGTTAGGTAGAGGAAATTTAAAACCATTTGTAATATGACAGAAAGGATAATTAATCAAATTGCTAACTTTTTTTTTTTTTAAGTTCAAATGACTGTTCTTGCATCTTGAAAAAAACAGGAAGTAGGGATTGAAATAAAGTACCACAATGCTGAATCACACCACTTTGAGACATGATCACAGAAATTAAACTGCAATTTGCTAAAAGATCTTCCATATCTGTCTTTGTAATATTTTAATTACAAGTGTTATACAAGGCCAGTAATGCTACTCTTAAGGTGGAGAAGCCAAGTCACAGAGGAGTGACATTTGGGTTCTCAATGGATAATTACTGGAGATGCCAAGAGAACCAGGGCCTAACTTTCTAAAGGCACGGATAGGACACCAGCTTGTGGAGTCAGCAGAGACAAAGGCCTGGACCAGTGGTACTGTTTGGAGCTCAGATTCACTTGCTGTCTTTGGGATGGGTAGTAAATGTGCCTGGCCCTTGAACAATATGCAAGTTGATGTATGGGAAATCATCCGAGATTCCCTAAAGCCTCCTTTGCACAGGTTTCACATAGAATCAGCTGCACACACTTAGCTATCCTGTTTTGTGTGCCTTTTTCACACCTCTGCAACTGCACATCAACATTCAGAATGGAAAGCCTCAGCTGTGCATGCATGCTACTGAGTGTGGCTGAGTTTAACAAAGACATCACAATACCATGATGGACATTACTTGGAAAATGCACCTGGACTGAAATAATAAGATACATTATAGTCAAAACAAGATATAGGGCCCAGAACGCTTGGACGAGCTCCAGCAGGGCCGTTCTGAGGGTAGTACCAAGGGCAAATGGGTTTTGGGTTGGATGTACCCACTAGATATGGTAATCAGTTAAAGCTATAAAATTGTGAGAATTCTATGTTGGTGTGTGCACTTATGTATTGTGGCACCTGAAAGTGCTTTCCTTAAAGAACTGCTCTCTACTTTATCTATACTAATATTGTTTGATAGTTTGTTTCCCTCCATTTTAGGCAACACAGTTGTGCTTTGAATATCTCCAAGGATGAAAACTTCACAGCTTCTCTGGGCAGTCTGTGCCAGCGTTCAACACTTTCACGATTAAAAGTTTTTTCCCATGTTTAAATAGAATTTTCCGTATTCCCACCTGTGCCTAGTGCCTTATGTTCAGTGGTTACCACTGAGAAAAGCCTAGTTCTGTCTACTTCATTCCCTCCCATCAGGTATTCGTCCACATGGGTAAGATTCCTCTAATCAAATCTGTGGCCCTGCATTGGACTCACTCTGCTATGTACAAGCCTGCCTTGCACTGGGGAGCAGAGGACCACACCCAGCACTCCAGGTGTGTCTCACCAGTGCTGAGTAGAGGGGATCACATACCTTGTAAGTAGCAGAACTGTCTTTATAATCAAGTTCATAAAAAAAAAATCTCTGCAGTTCACAAAAATAGGAGACATTTTAATAAATATCTGAACCCCATGTTTATAATTATGCATGATTAAACTGATTTTTGCAACATTATATGTTTGAAATAAATACCTAGAAGTATGTCAGAAGGAAGTTTTATACTGTATACCATGTTATTATTATCATGAAACTAAAGGTCAATATTACACTGCCTTTCTTTTTGGATAAAGAGAAATCTAAATATAAATCCAGTTAAAATTTATTACTAAAGGTTACCACTAGGAAAGGAAAGCAGAGAAGAAAGAAAGCAAAACTTCTACACAATTTTCTAAATGTTGTTAAATCTGTAAATGATATTTGTCTGAATCATGCTCAGTCAATATCACAGCAGATGGTGCCTGACAATTTACATCCTGTTACCAACAGTATCTCCAAAAACATTCAGTCTTCCGTATTCTACAAAATCTAGCACACAGAGATAGTTGCTCCCAGATGCTTAGTTATCACCTCTCTTTTGGCACATGCAATCTTTTTGAGACCACAGGGCAAGAATTAACAATGGAAATTCATAATCTTTCTTTACTATGGAACAAAGTAATTTTAGTGTTTTTGTACAGTAAAGGACCACGATGATTCTGAAAGCAATGCCATAAATAACAGAAAGCTGGTAAACTAGTGTCAAGAGGGTTTCATTTTAGCCAGAAGTAGATCACTGTACTTAGCACTTTAATCTAGATCAAAAGATGAGAAGAGACGCCAGATTTCACTGTTTTTCAGCAGGTCAGAAGAGTAGAGTGTTCAGATTATTAGCTAGATAAAAGAAATGCATTTTGCTACATTGCAAACCACAGGAAAATAGATACTGACCTTCACATTGGCACTGGACAGAGTTTTCCTGAGCCACTATGTGAGCAAGCAGCTCACATCTTCAAGCAGTGCCATTTGCTCATGTAGCTGAGGAAGACGCAGGTGTATTCCTAGTTAACTTCTTGCTAACAAGAGGTTAAAGAGATCCTGCCAACAGTATATGTCATTGTGGAGCTTCAAACAAAAGGTAGATAGGTAGGGACTGATAATTCAATTGAGAGATTCTTGAGCAGTGCCTGGAAGTTCTCTAGGAGGGAGGATCAGCTTACAGATGGTCCTGTCAGTCATTTTTTATCCTAAAATAAAAGAGCAACCAGACTAAAACACCACATGGAATGGGCACAATGGTGCTGATTTAAGAAACTGCAGTATTTCAGAAAGAAGATACTAATTATATCTATGAAATACTATGAGACAGGAGGCATTATAGCACATTTTTAAATACTGAAAATCCTTTCATACCCACTTGTTCAGGAAGATATATTCAAAGGTAAATGAAGGCTCCCTAAGGCAAGCCTCTTCATTGTTGGAAACCTTGTGTCATTAATATACCCTAAGTAAACAAAATTAGAAATTATTAAACCTTCAGTTAAGCACCGTCAGATATATCATAATTCTGTGGAAGAAATACCATGCAAGATGAATTGTTAATAGAAACAGTGGATAAAGAAAAATCATTTAATGGAGAGTATTATGAAATTACAGATGTTTCAGTCACTAATAACATGAAATGTATGAGAAAGCAGAGATGGTCAGATGCTTCCTAAGTGGACAAGCTGCCTTTGTCCTCCCCAATAAAGGAAAGAGATAGGGCACAGGGCACAAATGTCTAAATGTGTTTTGAACTATTTTCCAACACCTATCTGTGGCATACTTAATTCAGTGTGCAAGATTTTTAGAAGTTCTATAAAAGTAAGACACTAATACAAATCCCCAGCTGTATACTCTGAAATCAGACTATTCCGAGTTGGAGTGATAGTGGTATCGTTTTGCCTGTATTTCTTTGTCAGTGAAATACAGACAGATGTGCATTCAGCAAACGGCTGTGTCATGGTATGCAAGACTGTTCAGGATCTTTCCTCCAGATGTTCACAACCTTCCTCCTGCTGCAACACATCTGCAGCTGCTTCCACGCAACAGATTTCAAAATTTTTTATAATTTTCTTATTTTCCCATCAGACTCCTTGGCATATTCATGTCAGGAATGTTGCTGCCACATATAAGGCAGCAGTGAGACAGGGAAGAGATGAGAGGCAGATGAGGCAGGTACTAAGACTTCAATAGTCACAAGTGCGACATAAGGAGATACCTGTCCAACATGCTTTACCTGCCCTTTGTTGAAAACCCCCGAGTTTAATTCTTCTACAAGTTTGACAACCCTTCGCCTGAGAGCAATGAAAGACAATAAAATGGGTCACTTTACTGAGAACTGAGCCAATTAATCTAGATAGTTATCAAGCCCTCTCTTCTCCATCAAAGTAATACACTCAGACAGATAACAGCTAGGATTTCTGTTCTGCAGAATGCCCTGGAAGACTCATATCTGAAGCCACACGACTGACATTTTTAAATATCCCCAAGAAACAGATACTCTGAAATGTTTCAGTTTTTTCAGGGTTTCTATATTTTCAAATTATTTCCTAGGCCCCCATCTTGCAAGTAGCAGGCAGGCAGTTCAAAGAAGCTCTGAGGCAGTTTCATCAGTGAGTGGTAAAGATGGGTCCCAGATCTTCATTGTTTCTAAGGGGCTGGGGCAACTAGAAGCCCTCAGATTTCCTATCTCCACAGGGGTCAGGCAGATTTGCTGCCTCCAGGCCCTGGGCATCATAAGGCATTTTGACATCCCCAGAAACCTTCTCACAGGTGGTTCACACGGGGGGAAGTTCTCTGACCTAGTGCTGACATTTAATTTGTAGATGACCACTGAAAAAAGAATTCCCTCTTCTAATTTAAGAGAGAAATATCATTCCTGTGATGAGACTCATCTCACTGCAGTGTGTGCAGGTTCATTGTAAGAGGAACTGTGCCTTAAAAGTGCCTATTTCTTTCCATTGACTGGAAGCAGAACCTAAAATGCCCAGACATACTAATCATGGAAGATGATTCACCCTACGCATCTATCAGAAGCTAAAATCCAGATGGAACAAATCTGTTATAATATTAACATTTTATGAAGTAAAGATGAGGGATTCTTTTCCTAAAATGAGGCAAAAAGGCCACCTCACCCATCTCCCCAAGCAGCAGGCTCCAGAACATCTTGCTTTCTTTGTGGTCCATACAGCTAATACTCTTTTCTGCTGTGTGACACAAATCCTGGGAACACAGGCTTTTCTGTCACTGGTAAGTGTTCTTTTTACTTTGGTATTCCATACCTGAGGTTATATAGTAACGCAGATAGACCACAGGAGACCCTTAAAATGAAGACAGATCCTTTTGCAAGGGTGTTTCTAGCCCCCATAAGAGAGGATGACACATCCCATTCTAGCTAGACTGTTTTTTTGCTTTTTAAAGCTGCTCTAATTTAACTCTGCAGTTTGCAGGAAACCATCAAAATTCAGCAGAGAGAAAGCCCTAGGGCTAAAGAAATGCTTTGTCCCATCAAATTCCATTTAACTTTGGTTGAGTCATAAACCACAAACTGCCCATTAAAGCTTGAAATCCTCAAGAAAAATTATTTTTGGCAAAGTGACAAAACAAGCTAAAAAAGAGGGTTTGTGCATTGGTTTATTGCACTGCCAAGCAGCACTGGTGAGTTCTGGAAGACACCAGACAGTGGGAGCCTGGGCCAGGTCTGGTTGCTCCAGCCATACTCCTCCTTACACCTGTACATAGTCCCTTCATATCCTGGCACATAAAGCAAAACCTGTTCAGTCCAACAACACATTTAACCAGCCTCTAAAGGTATGGCATTGAACACCAGCCTCCCATCTCCTCTCTGGGATGACAATCTTCTCTGGACAGCAGCTAATACAGCAACTGGAGCACTGGACCACTGGGCCAGCAAGGCTAAGTCCCACATGAGAACCTGCTTCTGAGGAGGAGATTAGCAAGGTTACAGAGACAAAGACTTCTTTCGAGATTTTTCTTAAAAAGAGAAAAGTTAAATTTATAACCACATGAATATCCATATCCATCATGATATAGTCTACTTTTATTCCTGTGTGCTATTTTTTCCCTTGTTGTGATCCAATTCATCCCACATAGTGTAATGATATTCCTTGCAGAAGGAAGAGAATACTGAGTGCATATGCAACCATGATAGGATTTTTCCTTCATTTTTTGTGGCCTTGTAATGCCGATCAGGTATTTTCCTCCCTTTAAACATACAAGGAATATTGGTGAATTGATATGCGTTTGGTAAATTTTCTTTTATATTTTCTAACCATTTTTCCTAAGTTCCTGTTTGTGATGTGGCACAGAGTTATTTTGTTTAATTTAATTTTCTCTACAAACTTCATTACTTCAGAAAAACTGTTGTGTCATTTGATCAATGTCCCTAGCACCATAAAATTGTTATTAATATTACATTTTTGTCACTGCTAGCTTATTGTGAGATTACTCTCCTCTCTCAGATTTTAGTGATGGAAATTTCTTTTAACTTTTTTTTTTAATTCGTATTTCTGGCATATAATTTCATGCCTTTTTTACTAGGTCTTTTTTAAACACCTTCATCAGGTTCAATGCTTATAATACTCAAAAATTTGCAGGCAGTAAAGTTCTCAGTTAGTCAGCCCATATATAAGTTAAAAGCATTTAGCTCCTCTACTGTTTTCTCCCAAGTATCAGGAATTTTGACAGGGATGTTACAGGGGCTCAGACACTGCTAAATTCTAATGAACAATTAATCTCAGCTCTATAATTTAGCTTCAGAGCAAACAATTCATCTACAATTGAGTACCACCGGAACCTGCTACAACTGTTAAAAATGTAAAGGCAGATAGAAGAGTATTACAGGCAATTTTTAGATAGCTAGTGAGCCTTTCTTTTAAGAGACTTTTCGCCTTTCCTTTCTTGTATGAGTGAAAAGAAAATTTAATCAATCATTAGTGAAACCTGGCCAGAACAACAGAGAGGCAAGTAAGTTGAATAAATACTGGTTTCAGAATAGAATTCAGCATCATAAAAAGTAGCTTTTAAATGAAAATTTAAAGAAAGGTTGTGGAATCTCTCTCACTGGAGATTTTCAAGAGTCATTTGGATGCAATCCTGTGCCATATGCTCTGGGATGACCCTGCTTGAGCAGAGAAGTTTGACCAGGCGACCCACTGTTGTCCATTCCAACAGGAACCATTCTGTGCTTCTGTGAACATAAGCACAGACCCTCCAAAAAGGAAAGCGGTGTTGTTCTAATGCAGCTCTGAAATGCACACTTGAGATTAAAAAATCACAGATGAGACTTTACATTTGAGAACCTTTAGAACATGTTATGGCATTTATACACAAAACACTCCTTCATTTACGGTTCAGGTAGATTGCACACAAGTGAGAAACTTTGAGAAACACTAATGAAGGGCAATAGCTGCTCTACACAGATTTCAGGTGTCTTATTGCAGAGATTTAGTACGCAGTGTGTGCAAGGCAGAGCTTTGAACCGGGGAATAAGCCCTTTTACTTGTAGAAGCAAGATGTCCTTGGCAGATGTCTTACCAGAAATCACCAGTTATTTGTATCCATTTTCTTCAGCTTATGAGCAGAGAAGGACTCCAGCCCCATCGAGCTCTGTATGCTGAGTGTCAGCCTGTCCTTGGCTGATGAGGAAGCTGGAGCTAGGAAGAGTGATGGATGGGCTTCCTTCACATTCAACCTCGAGGCAAAATGTTTCAGAGGCAAGTGTGGTGGAAGATGACATGAACAAGAAGTAAGTTGGAAGTCTCAGAATTTTGCTGGCAAATCAAGAAACCTGTTATAAAGTTAGGAAGAGCTGAGGGAAGTATTACTCCATTTACAGGGACTTTGTACAACTGGAGTGGAACTGTCTGTTCCTGAAGATGACTCATTCCTCCAAGTCACACTGGTGTATGAGGGGAGGGCCTTTGGGCAGGATCTCAGGCGTCAGTTTACATCTGCAGAGCACACTTAAACCCAAAGGATGTAGCACTTCCTTATAAATTGTTTACAAAAATTATTTCAGCTGCCATAGCAATGCAAAAAGCAAAGAGCTGCAGCCAAATTTGTATCACACATGCAACTTTTTCATATCTGAAGAGGTCTTTATGCAAAATGTTTATCAAAACCAGAGTTAACTACTGGCTGTATCACAAAAAGTGTTTATTATCCCAACTGGAGAGGACTGGAGTGATTGATTATATCCAAGCAGGAATCTGCACACTATTGATTTAGAAGTAGATGATGACACTGCTGTGTCGTGTGGCTGATGATAAAGTAGAGATCATGATAACAGCATGTTATCAATTAATGAATATACAGTCCTTAAGCTGAAACAGAGGAATAAGCATTCCTGGAATGAGTACAGAAGTGACTTTTCACGGTTCAGTAGAGAAAGTAATAGTTCCCATTAGACTTACTGCACTTTAGAGAGACACATTTTCTCAGGTGCTTCTAAACATGTAAATGATCATAATGATTCCTAACATGAGACAAAAGAAAACTTTTGAAACATTTATCCTAAGAAAAAAAAAATAGTCATCATAGTTCTCTACCATATATCACATACAATTTTTTAATGCAAGTCACTCTAACTTGACAACATAATGAATAACCTCATTCCAAGTTTCCCATCACCTAAAATGTTTTGTCTTCTTAAGACAACAACTTCAGGTATCATTCACAAAATATTAAGTTGCCTTTCATTTGAAAAAGACTTAAAAGCCAACGTAGAAAATGACAAACCTTTTCCCATGGCCACCATGGATATACAAAAATGTTTATGATATGCTTCTTATTACTGCATGGTCAACATGGGAATATTCCATAATGTTCGAGACACCAATAAAGCTGTAAGAAATGCTTGCAAATACAAAGTGTGTACTGCAGTCAGTCAAGTAGCTTGAATTTGGTAATGTACCACCTGTGACAACATTATGACTATATTGCTAATGATGACTTTGGGATATATCTTCCTGCCCACAGGTAAATGGAGAAAGATAACAAATAGCTGCTTCTTGTGAATTGCCTTTGTCTATACAATAGAGCAAAGCTTTCAAAAGATAAATAAATAGATAAACTTGCTGACTGTATAGCAATGATTTTGACCTTATTTTTTTCTGTAATTCTAAGTTCTAAAATTACTGAAGATCCTAAATTCTGTCAGTATTAAGCTTTCAGGTAGGGTAGCCTGCACCATGGCTCTTTCCATGTCTTATGATTGAAAAAATATTAAAATGATTTCCTGTTATGAGAAGTTCCTACAGAAGGGTTGAGATTTTTCACCTTTAAACTTTTAAGTTCTTTAAAAATGGTACATTTTGGGAAGGAGCGGATATACTTTTGGTGGTTTTTATTTCTCTCAGAAACTGAATACTTCTTAAAACTTTTTCAAATTTAGAATGCTCCATATGTGCTCAAGTTTATGAACACACTGAGAAGTAAAATACAACAGAAACAACATGTTTCGTCAAGAATGCCATTCTTATTTAAATGTATGGCATGACAAAACAGGTAAAAGGGAAGTGGAACATTACTTAGAGACATAAAATTCATATAAGTTTCTGTTTGAATTGAGTAACAATAATACCTTTATTTAATCTATTATCTTTCTTAGAAAAATACAATTACTTTTTAAGGAAATCATAAGGATTTCTGAAAGGTTGAAACCTGACAAAAGATTAGATCTTACAAATATATATGTTAGAAAAAATTTGTGTACTGAGGAATTCGGTAAGAGATTTATACATATTTCAGGAGTTTTATATCAGGAAATAGGTAATATTCTACCTTAAAATCTTGGTTATTTCTGTTTACTAAACCATTTAGCTTAAGAACCACTTTATTAAGTGGCTTAAGAAACAGCTTCATCTATACCTAGACTAGCTATTCCTATTTTGAGGGGATTGTTTCAGTGAGCTAGTTGCTTTCTGGTTCTTAGATATCCATTTCATAAAGCTGTCGACCCTGCTCTGTTCTTAATTTTTACCATCAATAAATTTTTCACAAAGATGCCGGCTTCTCTATTAGAAATATTGTCTCTAAAGTTAACAATTTTTTTAAGAAATCCTATTTACTTACTTCTTTCTTTAACATATCCCTGTTAGCTTTTCATTGCAAATAGGGGAAAAGAGGAACTTCTGTGCTGACATATTCCATACAGGGTGCTGACAGCTAACAGAGTGTGAAACGTGCAGGCATAAAAGCAAACTAAATGAAAATGGCTCCCCAACCATGTGTGTTTATTTTGCTAGCACGTGGTTTGACAAAATGTACATTCATTTCAAATAGCTGTGCAAAAAAATCACCTGTTTCTGTGCAACAATCTTTTAATCCTTGTTTACAGCAACTGAGCTTCACATTTGCCATTAACACTATCATGTAGTTACTGTAGACATTGTAATGGCTACACAGCTATAGCAAGGAGAGGATAGAGGAACACTTGTTGTAGGAATTAGTATAAAAACAACAAATGGGATAATTTTCATTTTCTCTATTCCCCCTATTGTTCCTTCTCATACATGTTACCATGCTATATATATGGTATATATACGTAAAGACACACATACATATTTCTCAGGAGTAAAAATAAATAAATGAAAGGATCTGAATTTGGACTTCAATGTTCAGTTTCTCCAAAGGAATCAGCAAACTCCATTCATGTATAAGCCATGCTCCAGCTCTGACTGCTTGGGACAGAGCCCAGTGCTGTGTGTCGGGCCTGAGGAGCACAGTCAAAATGGTGTTGGGAGGCTTTTCTGCCTAGCTCTCTGCAGATGCCACAGGATTCTAGCAAAAGTGGCAAGAAAAGCAAATAGCACCCCGTAATCATCTGAGAGACTTAACTTGATGACAGCCTCATGGCAAAAGCCATCATGCCTTTTACCTGGAAGAACAGTTCTGGTACTACCCTTCTTCTTCCAGCTGGACTTTACTTTCTGAGACACCTGACAGAGAGCAACATGGTCTTCCGAGTCCCTGAAAGAGCAAGATCCCCAAGAAGAACTTGACTACATGCATGGAGGGAAGTCATTAAGAACTGAGATTTCAAATCTCTCTTCATATAAGGAGTGAGGGATTTTCTATTTGCAGTTCTATGCCTTTTTATTTTCTCCAGGCAGAATAAAAAAGAAAATGAGAAATACATTCCCAAAATCTGACAGTAACCGGAGTCTGAACTTACTCAGGTTCTCACAGAGGCAGGTAGCAGGTCTGTGACTTCACTTCAAGCTAAGGCCAA
The DNA here is from genome assembly GCA_013396755.1 of Sclerurus mexicanus. Taxonomy (NCBI): domain Eukaryota; kingdom Metazoa; phylum Chordata; class Aves; order Passeriformes; family Furnariidae; genus Sclerurus; species Sclerurus mexicanus. The sequence goes on from VWZF01005682.1 coordinate 113,070, forward strand.
GTTCTCTCTAATGTGTTTTCCATAGTTTGAAAAAAGCAATACCTCCCAGACCTTGGGATGTACGTTGTTGTTCTCCGTGTGTGCTTACTGAGATCAGTTTGAACTGAAATAGCTGTTTCTTTTAAAAGACTCTGGGTCACTGTACCCCTAACTTACCCCACGGTAACCTAGGAAATGCTGCTCAGCTGAAGAGCTGTTAAGAGGTAAGATGAAGGACGACAAATAGGAGAGTGATGGTGTAGGTTAACAACTTGTAGCTGGTTTGAGAAACCCAGTTACTATCCAACAACAGAAATTTAATTATTCTTAACCGTCCCCTCAAAAGGAGAACAAAGAGTACCTGCCACAATGTGATTTACCATTCCCTAAGAAAGACAAAACAAGAGAAAAAAAGGAATATAAAAATTGGCAGAGGAAAAGCAGCTGCTGAGGCAAGCACTACCAGACAAAGGAAGAACTGGAAAAATTATAAAACTGATAAAAAAAAAAAATAACCTGTGGCACTAGTACCAGAAATTTGAATGCACATGCAGCCTGTGGGCTGGTACCCATGTACCCCTTGGCACTCCATGTACCCCAAGTAGCCACTGCTCCCTGGACAACAAAGTGGTCAGGTGATATGAAAAAGGACTACTTATCACTGCTTACGTTTGTACAATTTGGTTTGTTGCCAGTAAGTCTCTCCATTAGAGAGACCATCTTTACCTTCACTGCCTACTGTTTGCTTGCTGTCTGGGTTTACCCCTTCAACCACAGCCATGGCAGTAAAGCAGAGACAAAAGGGTGAGGGACCAGGAGAGGGACAGCTTAGGTGAGGGCAGTTTCTTTATAAAAAGAAAAGCTGTAGGTGAGAAAACAGTAATTGTAGGACAGTGTTCAGTCAGGGGAGTGTAGTTTTAAGTGCAAATTAAAGCTCAGAGGAAAGTGTAACTCTGAAAGTGGGCTTGATGCCAATTAAATAAAAATGCAGCCTGAAACCCTTTGCAGAAGAAACAACAGTACCACAGCTCTGTCATTAAAGTCTGTTTCCTTCACTAGAAGATGCCTTTCCCATTAAAAAAGCCACATTGTCTTGTTCTTGTCTCAAAATAACTCTTAATTTTCTTCCTTTGGTTATGACTGTTCAGTTCCTTGTCATGGCAGGAAACCGACTTAAACCGATGAGTTGCTGTTGTAATCTTCTGTAGTCAATTTGAAGTTCATGCAAGATCATCAGGGAAGAATATATAGAGCTCCATGGGGTATAGCATTGGCTCTGTGTGTGATATCCCCTCTTCTCCACACCTATCCCAAAATAGTGCAGAAACAAGCCAAGAACTCTGCCAGTACCTACTACTATTGAACTGATGACTCAAGTAATTTACAGATGATTGAAATGTTAGCAGCTCCAAAAGTCATCCTTTAAAATTATCGCTGCCACTTTTGACCATACGTGTCCTAAACATAACTTGTTTTCTTCTATGAGAAGTATGAATAGGAGACTTAGTGAGTCATATATTTCTAAAATGACTCCACAATTATTTCTCTCTGTTTGCTACTTTGCAGCTTTTAAAGTTTCCCGTGTCATGGATCCCCATTCCCAGTCTAGGGACTTTGTCAGAACTTTGCCCTTTAAGACCCTGACTGGAGATTGCACCAGGATATACAGCCATCTAGACTATGGATCAGCTTGTAAACAGACTTCTAGGCTGTATCTCTGCTAGTTGTCACTGTCTCTGCTAACAAAGGAAGGACATTGCAGGAAATATATATATATATATATTTGGAGGTTATAGTAGATTAGTAACTAAGTCAAGAATGTGCTGCCTCAAGAAGCTTCAATCCAACTGTGTGATGTATAAACAGAGGTTTCATAAGTGGCAAAGAATGTAATTTTTCTGCCCCACACAGCACTGCTGAGAACCTGTCTGGAGTACAGAAATGTATAAATAACATGAATATCCCAGAAGAGAATAACACTATCTATGAGAGCTTCAGAAAACTGATGAGAAACAATTGCCAAAAATTTTGTTTCTTCTTTCTAGGACAGAGACTTAAAGAAAAAGAGAAACAGAGGTCAAATGCTTTCCAAATCTTCCAAAATAAAGTTTTCATAAAGAACTGCCATCAATAGTTTCATTTTGCACCAGACATGAAATGGAAAGTTCTTTGTCACAAAAGATAAATATTCCAAACGTAAGGGGAAAACACCTTCCAAAGGTAGTGATACATTGAAACACAGATATTAGGAAGGGAGATGGCTGAAAGGACTTTTTCAAGACCCTTCCAGGATTATTTTCTTTAATTAGTATGCTCATATATGTGGACAACAGAAATCCTACACACTGAACTGCCACAGTATCCCACCAAGCTGCCCCAACATGGGATCAGTGTGCCAACTGAAAAATGTTACTGTCATCACCAGAAACTCCTGTAGAGATTTCGTCCATCAAACATCTGTTGATATTAGCTGTCCTAATAGTAGAGTCCTCCTTTTCATGGTTCCTCTCCTTTTGCTGGTAATGTTTCATACCAGTCTAGTACAGATTGCATATAATCAATGTTCTCTTGCCATTTCTGCTTACAGCAATTGCTGTCTTCATAGAATTCAAGCACCTTTTGTTTTATTTTATACTGTATATAATATAAATACATTATCTCTATAAACCATGCGTTAAGCTGACTTTTACAATGGAACAGCTGCTTCGGATTTAGTGGAATGGTTCAAAGAGCTCTCGAGAGCACTTACTCTAAAATCACTGACAGAGCCCCCAGTGAATGTTCAACAAGTACATACCTACTCAGCCTGTGTTATGATCCAGGTGTTAAGAGGAAAACAGGATGGACGTCTGAGTGGGGAGGTGCTATTTCAATGACTGAGACTTTACTGTAAAGAAATGCTTTTTAAGCAGATCTCAATTGCTGCTTCAGGCCCAGCCTAGATTTTAACCAAAGGTAGACCACAAAATTATGTCACATGCACCGTATTTCTCCATCTTAGCCTTTTGACTGAAAATAAAATAAAATGGAAACATAATATGTAATGTACTCCTGATCATTTTTCCTGCAAAACTGTGGTACCCAAGCTCAGTCATCATCTTAAATCCCTTACACCTATAGTGTTGGCATACAAATTATGTTCCTCCAATATCATAAATCCTAATTAGCTTTAACTTTGATGCCTTAGAGTCTCTGATTAAGATCATAGTATCTCACTTTGCTGCAGAATCCCTCAAGAAGCAAAGTAGAGCATTTGAAGGTAGTCTGATATAAAATTAATAACCTACAAGCATCATGTTCAGACCTGATACCTTTAAGGAAATTACAGTTGTCCCTTTTGCAAGTTCCTAAGAAATAATAGGACAGATAAGAGCAAAACATTTACAAAAGGAAAGTGGCCACTTAGCAATGTAGCTCTTATGACTGACTCTAAGAAATACTCATATCAGAAATGTATTTTATACTGGTGTAGTTTACCAGAGCAGTTTCGGAGCTGGCATCTGAACTATCCACTTAGTGGTTTGTAACTGGAAGAATGCTGAAGGGCTTACTGCATTGTTGGTATGAAATATTGCTTGCAACCTGGGAAGCCCACTTTTCCTAGGGTTGTAATTTGGTCTTTCTATATCTAATGCTACCTTAAGAGACACAAAAGCAAGTTGCTTCTCACATTTTACAGTTCTTGTCATTAAAGGCAATGGTCTGCCATACACTGTGCTTTCTTCCCTTCTGTTCTAGGCTTGTCCTTTATAACCCCAGCCTTTATGGCATGGCTATCAATTTGTTATGTACTTCCTGCTTGCAAACCCTTGTTCTTTTTTCACATATGCAGACTTACTCTCTTCCTCAGATAGGCTTTTTGAGTGCTACCTTGGAATTTCAATTTGAAGTTAAACTCGGTTTCATTTCACTCATTGGCTGTAGATTCCCAAATAGTATTACAGTGCTCTATCTTCTTAAATCAAAGAGAGACGTATCTTGTGTCAACAAGAATAGCATCCATTTCCCCTAATGTAACTTAAAGCTAGACTGCTTGCGACATTTGTCCACACTGAGGCAAACCCCCAAAATGATTTTGTGTTCTTGCAGACATATAGAGTGCTGTATACACAAATCATGATGTGTAACAAGAAGACCTGGTTTTAAAAGTATTCTTTCCATAGGAAGTGTTGACCAAAAAATTTAAGAACAAATATAGCTCCTTTATTATGTCCAAACCTATAATGTTTGGATTCCCTGACATCACCTTCCTCACTTACTTCTTTTCCTTTTCTCCCTCTCTCTTTCCTTCTGCTGGAAAAAAGTACGAAAAGGAGTGAATAGGAAGAAGCGGAGTGAATGAGGCAAGCACTCAAATTTTCCTTCTTAAGAGTCTCATTCTTTGTTTTCTTCCTTTCCCTTTATCTTTCACAAGAACACTTTTTAAAGAGAAAGGAAGAAAGTAAAAGAAGTTCTAAAGCTTTTCATTTTCTTTCTAATTTTCCCTTTCCCTTACCACTGGCAAGGGGAATAGACCACCAAGATGCAGATAAGAAATGAAGGGATTTTCCATATCTTCAAGGCAATCTACTCCAAAATCTTTCAAAATTAAAGCAGTTTTATTCAACTCTGATCATGGATATCTGTAAAATGACAAGATAAACTAAAGTGATTTTCTCTTAAGTCACAGTCAGCAACTTGAGATGTTACATTATACCTGAAGTTTTCCTTTGACTATAATGTTGATTAAAGATCTTCCCCTTACAAAGGTGACAGAGAAACATCAGCTGTGGGCAGTTTAATTACAACTGAATCTGCAGTAATGCCTTCTCTGGAAATCCTCCTGCCTTATTTATTCATGGAGCTTTTACCCTCTGCTTGTCTCCCTTCTCAAATTTAATTTGGCCTCAGCTTTTTGCAGCATGACACATGTCCCCAAGGAGTTCACCTCTGTTTCAGAGGGACACTTGGCTTCCCTTTATGCATAGAAACTGCATCTGCTCTGCTGAATCAGAAGATGCTCACATCTGTGTGTGAACTGGATTTGTTGTGCATTCAGTGGTTACACTACAAAAGCTTCCAAAGCCATGAAAGTGCAAAGGTCAACAAGGAATTCATCTTCAGGAGAGCAGGGTAGAAATTTTACCCCACTGCTCTTGGGATGGGTGGCTAACACAGCCACCTGCTTGTGGACACATCACTAAATGGGGAATAGCCTGTCAATGGGGCCCCACACAGTTCCTGACATCCTCTTCCCTATGGAGCCTGCATTGACACCAGACACTCACAATGCCAGACAAGCGTGTGATGAAGACAGGCAGCACAAAAGCACTGAGCAATAAACTCTAGCTATTTACATTCCCCATTGACTGCAGCATCTTTAGCACTGGGGTATGCAGGTGTCAGGCACAACACACAGTTGGGTGGGTAATAGAGGGAGGTTTGCACTGTCAGGCTAAAGGCAAAAGTACAGTTTCAGGTCACATCTGCACTTTCCCCCCAGACTTCCTGCAGGAAGACATCTGCTATCTCCCTGCCAAAACATGGGCAGATGTTCTGTTATACAGTGTCAGCAAGCCTGTGTTGATGGCTACATTTCTCCTTACACAAATAGAGGACTTTATCACAGTAGATGACTACAGTCCTAAAACAAGTGTCATGAATTCATTCAACCTCTCTGAAGAATTAGATCTTAGTTTCTATTTGTCTTCTTACTCGGGGAAAAAAGTAGAAAACTAATGCTGTTTTTTTAGCTGTGTCAGAAAACAGAACTGAAAAAAAATATTTTGGAAGCTGAGAGGTTTTCCTTTTTTGTAATGTTATATCAAACATTCTCAAACTGAAAATGTCACAGTGAAAATGTAAAGTATGTGCTTCTGCTTGCCATGCTATAAAGAACAGTAATTCCTCCCAGAAGACAACAGCATTCCAAGCACTTTTGCCATCCTAGATACAACAGGATTTCAGCCACCTATCTTCTGGCATCAGTGATATATTCAGAAATATATTCCTTTCTATATTCAGAAATCTTGGCTAGATGGGAAAGACAAGAGCAAACAACTACACCTCCCATGAGCTGCTGTTAGAACTTGTTGCAAGGAATTAATAAGAAGTGATTAGGTCCCACAGCTTCTATGATCCAGTCAAGCTGGCTGCGGTTTCCAAGAACTAGTGGTATGACAGGTCTAGAGGGTCAGTTTTTTATTTACATTTATTTTCAAGTTTATTAATTTCAAACATTTTTCCAACAACCTACCTTAGACCACTGCCAAGGGGAATATCTTCTGCCCAATAAATACCGTCTGGTTCCAGATGCTAGGATACAAGATTGGGTTCTATGGCTGAGCAGGTCAGAGAGCAACAGTCACCCACTAAACCAGACCCTAGTGTAGCATTTCTTGGGAGTGGAGCAGCATCAGGCAAGCCTGAGGTCCTCTTGAACCTGGTGACAGTCAGAGAAATGACTGCAATTAACAGCCAGTTCTTACAAACTGCCTCTAGGACAACTTTGAGCTTCACCTGGGCCTGTGATCTGACCACTCAATGAGTGGCTTTTCTTTATGAGTAAGAACTGATCAGCTGCCCTACAGAAGCAGGTATACAAGCTGGTATAGTCATCTTTCAGCTGATCACTAAAATAAAATCTTCAATTGTAGAAACAGAAATGTCATAGCATCTTCTGAAGTGTCCTAGCATTGATCAGTGTCTGCCCACATCACCTTTGGTAGCTTTCTTTTGTATGCATGAATTCCTAACTTGAGTTTCTCATAGCATGCAAATTGGGATCTTATATTTTATGGTAATATGTCTTAGGACAGAAGACTACCTCAGTTCCACAGGCAAAGGAAGAAATTCTTTACAAAGAAAGGGTAGAAACTCCCCCAAGCCACTAATTCCAAAGTTGGGCACTGAAAAATATGTTGCATATATATATATATATGCAGTATGTGCACACATGCTATACATCATAGATATATAGGGCTATAATATATATAGGTAAGTAGTAGAGTACTAATTTGGTATGCAATTAAGAAATGTCAAATTAAGTTTGCAACACTTCATCAAATTCAATGTTTGAAGAAATTTGACTTACTTATTAATTAAATTTTAGTCTAGCCTTTTTGTTAAACCTCAGTTTCCTGTTTTCTTTAAGCAAAATGTACATAGACAAAGAAGTGTTTTGTTTGTTATCACTGCAGTTGCCCAACTTTACCAAAACCTTCTGCTCTCAGATACTATTCTCATTCATATTCTATATACCTATACAGGTTATTTTGTAAAGCTTATTCAACCAGGGCTTTTTCTGGGGAAAAAAACCACAAACAAACAAAAAACAAACTCACCAAAAAAACTCCCCAAAAAACCAACCAACCAAAAAACAACAGCCCTCCCCCAAAAAACCCAAAATAAAACAAAACCCCAAACACATCAACCCACCATCCCTTGTATTCTTTGACTTCACTAATAAAACATCAGTACCTTGGTTATGACCTTTGCTCTGACTCTGTATGATTCAGAGAGTATCCATAACAGCCCAACTGGTGTGTAAACAACTTTTAAAAGTTAATGTAGCAAAAACTATGGAAGGATTAGATGCTTCCACAGCAAGCGTGCTCTTAACTTTAGGGAGCATTACAGTTGTTCAGCATTATGCAAAGTATGAACCAGCATAAAGAAACAAATTATTTTCATTTTCACCAACACTTGAAGGTTTAAATTATGTTGAGTGCAGCTAGTTATAGCATAGTTCTTTGAACAGGGAACAACATATTGGTGCACAGGAGTGCCTCTATTAATTATCAGTTCTTAACAGAGGTTGCAAAGGTCTGCTTATAGAATGTTTCCTAGTTTCTAGTAGAAAAGAATCACCTTTGTTTCTTACCATTATATTCCATTTCTCTTTGACAATAAATTAAATCTCTTTTCCCAAAGCTGGGTCTGTTTTGCCCATGACAGTAATTGGTAAGCAAGTTCTCTGTCTTTATCCTGGTTTTTTACACAATTTTCTCTCCCAGTCCTGGTCAGGAGAATGATGGGATTGCATAGCTAGGCTTGGGAAACTTGACATGTAGCCAACAGAATGATTGCTGGAAAGACACTGTCTCCTCTCAAAAGTGTGCAAGGTGATTATCACTGTACACCTGCTCAGAAGCAATTAATCCCTGTAGGGGATGACCAAGGTGATCATGCAAGTGCTTGCAAGTACAGATGAACCCATGAAGGAACTACATGGAAATAGTAAAGTTCATCATTTATTCTGAGCTGAGCACTCAATTCCCAGCTTACCTCAAGGGCAGAAACTCTGTTTCAGTTCCCCCTTTATTCAATAGAAGTTAGTTTGCTTTTCTGTCAAGTGCAGCAAACTATTTAAGCCTCAATTTTAGTGGAAGAGCAATTTAATTAATTCACAGAGTTATTCTTTTAATTGGATTTGGGTGAATCAACTTTTCTGAAACTCAAAAAGGGAGGTTATTGGCCTGACTTCACAGATGCTATTCTTACTTACATTTCAGCTACCACCAGAAGCAAGGTTATTTCTCTCCAAGGATGTCAGTCTGAGACAGTGGCATCCACTGCATTTTTATTATTTTACTAATATAAAAATGCCAGAAAACTGAATGTTAAAATCAAACTCTCCCCTTCTTGATGCATTTTTAAATGATGCAAATGCTAACTAAACTGACACCAAATTGACCATCAGGCTACACCTTTAACTGACAAGAAAAAAAAAACATTAAAGGGCAAAAGACTCACATTTTGGAGATGAAATATTCTTGCCAGCTTCCTCATGCAATGGTGGCAATTGATCTGCCTGAGCTCAGGCTGGTAGATGACACAGAAGCGATGTCTCCAGAAGTGTTGTCCGTTCCCTTTGCTGTATTAAGTAATGCAAATTCAGTAAAACAATGAAGAACAACCAGACTCATCTACACTAAAATAACAGTAGGCTCCTCCTGTATTCTGGCAGGACTAGCTAGCTGAGGACATAGTACAAAACTAGGACTGAAACAAATCAAAACCTTTCAATAACAACCTTCTAAACTAAATCCACCATGTCTTGAGATGGACTTAGCAATCTATCTAAAAGATATGCCAAGGAAAGAATTTATCTTTCTTAGCTGCAGTGAATTCTTGAGTCATTAGGAAGCACATATCTATTAGATTCTCAGTTCCCAACAGTAGAAGCTTCTGGATGGTCCCTTAATGTAAAAAACGCTCCTGCTTACCCCTTCCCCTTTCCCCCCTGCAGTGCACAAGCAGACAGGAATGAGCAGTGTATAGTCTTAGTGTTTGTGTTTATGCACTATGTATGAGAGCCTTAGTTAAGTCTGGGACTGAGCACATGATCCCCTGATGGCATCAGGGATGGTATGAAAGCAGACTAGGACACAGTTCTTACCTTCAGAAGTTTCTGAGTCCAATGAGACCAGAAATATTGTAAAAGGAAACAGAACACAGAGACGAAATAATGTCACCCAGGCTACCCACAGCCAGAGCTGGGAACTGTGCTTCCCTGAAAATCATGAAAGATGCTTTTGTATCTGCTTCTACAGGATCAGCAGCAAACAATGTCAGAGAAAGTCCCTCACAAGTGGGACATTGAGTGCTACCAAAGAGATTATGTATCTGAACTTCTTAAAAAAAACCCAAAAAAACCAAACCAAAACAAAAAAAACAAACCACAAACCAACATAGGAAAATGAACCCTACAGCAACACTAAGTCCCTCTAACAGCAGCAAAGACAAAACCGAAATTCAGGTAAGGCAATGAATCCACATTCTATGGCTGCAGTTGTAAACACCAAGGTAGATGTTGACATTTAATTTTCTCACATTTATATTCCTAAGAGGAATTATACATTCAGTTTACACAGATTTATTGCCTTAATTGCTTAGCAGCATTTGTTATAATATTAAAAAGGTCAAAAAAAAGTTTTTAATACCTATTGTGAGGACCTGAGCCCCTGTCAATTAAAATCATAAAGCCTTCCCTCTAAACCAAAAAGCAATCTAGATGTGAACGTGCACAAATGAAATGGCTTCAGAGGTGGGGAAAAAAAGGCAAGTGCAATTTTAAGCCACATGCACAAAAGCACATTCATGTAATTTATGTAAATGCTGTCTTTGCTGGGGGTCAAAATATGCATGCATTGTTGCGCCTGAAGTCCTCAGCTGTGAACTTCTCATTGTCTTTCCTGAACAAAGACCTTGGAGGGAAGGGAGCTTGTGGTTCTGCTTCTACAGAAGTCTGACAAGATCATCCACTCCCAGGCACTGGAACTCAACTGTTTACATTTACACTTTATAGTAATGGGAAAATTAGGGGGTTTATTTCAGCTTTCTGCTGAAAGCTTTGCTCTCTTTCATATGCTCTCATATTCTGAGGGAAAAGCCCTTCTTTTTCTTAAATATATATTCCTTCTTTCCAATGAAATTTCAGAATTTTTTTTAAGAACTACCTTTTTTTCCCAGACAGGTCTAACACATCTTATGCCAATGACTAATTACATAACATCAATATATGATCTTATGTGGTTCAGGTTAATTCTGCTGAAGTCCAACAAGTTATGGTCAGGCAAATTTCCAATATACTGTGAAGTCTGTACCACTGCGTCACATTGTCCTCTCTCTGTCCATGCCAGCAACTTAACCTGCAAGGATTAATATATTGAGTCTTATACAACTCCTTCTCTATTCAGATCAGGGCTGAATGCTCTACTGATGATGCAAGTATGGGCAGAAGTGTATTTCTTTTTCAGTCCTAAATTCCTTTGCGTATTTCCTGTGTCCAAAAGCCCTGAATTGTTTATGAGCTGCCCACTGTGGCTAGATAGGAAATTGCTTCAATCAAACAATTTCCCACTCTGTGATAATGATATGTACTGTAACTTCAGTGCAGGACTCCTGCTGCTAATTTAGCTTAATATGAACATCTAACATCACAAAATCATTTGGCAACAGCATTGTTAGGATGCCAACCAGAGCCGTTGCCATGAGATGAAGAGGAGTTTAATATTCTAAACCAGGGGATGAAGTTTTAGCTGGAAATATCATAAATGGTGAAGAATTTAATCTGAAAATAAAGATATAGAGTTGCACAAAATACAGCATGTATATTACCAAATCAGTATGACATTACACTGACCGTACTGTAGTTTTTACAAATCCTACCTTAGTACTGTAATCAGTACATTTATTTTGAATTCAGCTGTTCTGAAATACTGTTCTGAAAAAGATTCACTCTGACTGTACAAGTAGAAAGTACAGCAGCATTTAAGGTTTTGTTGCCATCTTTGAGACTGTCACAGTTCGAGCTGGATGCTAGAAATGAGAAAAAACACCTCTCCAGACACTGAGTCCAATTCAATGCAAAATACTTGCTGCCATCTGTGTATTTTCTAAAATCCTCATTCACAAGGTTCCCTGAGATAGCTTTTTCAGAAAGGGGAGGTGAGATAGTGAAATTAAAATTGTCTCTTTGCTTCAACCTGTTTCTAGTCCACCCTTTTCCTTGCTTAGACCTTGCTACCTCCATTTATTCTTTGTAGAATTCTACAGATGCTTCATGTCTCTGTCATCCCTTCTTATATACCTCCGCTAACAACCAACGAAATTGGATCTTTCCTGTTAAGCCCCTACACTTACTTGCTGGGTTTTTTTTTTGAGTCCTAGTATGTTCAGTTTCCATTGTACAATAACACCAGAGTAGTGCCTGTCTGCACTACTAGAAATGTGGAAATGTAAACCAAACAGGACACCCCACCCAAACCAGGGTGAAAAAAACTCTACTAGACCTCAAATCTATATGCGTTTCCCACCTGGTTTCATTTTCAGTAAGAGACAGCTTTGAAGGACCAACCTTTTCCACAGATGAAAATTAAAGCAGCTCTGTCTAGGCCTTTCATTCCCAACGATTCTATGCTGGATTTGTTTAGCAGAAAATGCCTCACTCTGCATTTGCATCAATTCAGTAAGGATAAGCTAGTCACCACCTCTTTCTTCACAGTAAGTCCTGCTCAGATTGCATCCACTCAACTCATTGTGTCCTCTCTCAGGGCACGTTTGCTGCTTTATCTCTGCTATTTCTCAATGCCTCCAGTCCTTTTCAATGGTTCTTCAACAGCGGCATTGTCACCCACAGGTGGCTTCCAGGGTGGGACACTGCTTGGTAAATATCACTGTGGGGAGAGGATGAGGTGGTACCTCTCTTTCCAACAATGCTGTAGCATAAACAGGTCACAGCTGAAGGTCTTGCCTCTTCCTAGCCTGGCTTCTGTCTGCTGTTCTGCCATCCTTCAAACCAAGCCAGCTAGAGTGAAGAGACTGTGAATTTTAACCTTCCCTTTAGGTAAAAAAGTGTTCTCTGCTATTATCAGAGCTGTGTACCATGAACAGTTGCTGCAGAGAGATTTATTCATCTTAAGTGAGAAAAAATACTTGTTTTTCAAACCAAAAAAGGATTTTTTAAATTTTATTTAGGACAAACCTTAAACTATTTAGCTGTTCCAATGTGGCATGTAAAATATAGTACCAGATCCAGTATAATATTTTGTAAATAAATCTGGGAAGCAGAGACGAGGGACTCCTTGCAATTTCAGATTAGTTGTCAAAAGCAGTTTCTCAAGACCCTTCTGTGGCAGGGAGTACATTCAGTCAGAAAACAAGCACACTGAATGAACAAAGGAGTCAAAGCTAAGGTGGCCTAATGTACAGACTTCTGCAATGAAAATACATTCAGTAACTTATAAAACATACTGATAGGTCTGAAATCATCAGGTGTAACAAATATAGATAAGAACATACCACAGGCCAGTCAGCCCTTGGGCAAAATCTGCCCAAGCATAGGTTCATTTTTCTTTCCCAGAAGTCAAGAACAATTCAACATTTCTTGTGGCGCTGGGACAGAAACAAGCTGTTAGAATTATATTTGGGGGCAGTCCTACTTTGGTTTACATTTATTTTCATGTATAGGACAGGGTTAGCACCTACAAATATTTTCCTGCCTGGAACAGGAAGGAGGACATTTGCTGGTTCACAGTAATCACTCACTTTGGCTGCTGAATTGCTTCACATGAAGGAACTGCCCAACCCCTTGCTCCTGTGATCAAGCAGCATGCAGTTAGTCCTTATGAAAATGCCTATCCATATACCATGGAACCTCCAGCTGGGTTGTGTGTAAAATAAGATTGCTTACACTGCCCAAAACTCTGCCCGAGCCCATGCAGTTCAAACAAGGGATGGTGACACCACTATGACTTACGAAGACAGGCTATCAAGTAATCAAGGAACTTTCTACCTCAAATCACAGAATATGCTGTGGTGGAAGGGACCCTCGAGAATCACTGACTCCAACTCCTGGCCTTGCACGGGATCATCCTCAAGAGTCACACCATGTGACTGAGAATATAATCCAAACTGTGAAATTCTATGATTATGCTTTGGGAAATTATATTCACCTTTTGTCCTGGAGGCTTATTGGTATGGCAGTGCCAAAGACTTAAAATGGGAAGGGTCAAGCTTGCTTAAATTCTTGTTTGCTGGTGACTATTTCCAGCAGGAAAATCTGGATTGCACATTTAAAGAAGAAAAAAGCAGAAAGGTGCCTAAAATCCTATGATAATAGACTGGCTGAAGAAATACATAAAAGTTCCTCAGAAACAGAACAAATCAAAACAACCATTATTTTTGCAAGCTAATCTGGTCCAGTGGTTTGCTTGATGCTTCTCTGGCTGTCACCAACTGACTGGGATATTCCTGTGACCATTAAGCATCACAGAGCTAAAACCCAAACCAACTGACATTAGTTTTCTTATGCTAATTTCAACCATGAGTATTTCTCAGAATACCTGTCATCCTGAAGGAACAGGCAGGATCCAGGAAGTTGTTTCCACAATTTTATCCCAATATTGCAGACCCTACTGCAATAAATGCACATCCTTGAGGTTTTTCTCTAGAGGCATATTTCTCTTATTCTGAAGCAAAATATGCCCCTTCTAGTGCTATAAACCAAAAAAGGAATTCTTGAATAGAGATTTCCCTTAGAATTTGGAGTCTTCTTACTCCTCTGAGGGCAATTTTATTAAGCTCATTAAAGCTTCTCATGCCTCTGCCAATCTTCTTTGTTACAGTGCCACGTCAAGTTATGTCAAGCACATGGTGGTGGAAGATTTTCCATCTTAATGCCTCTTCACTCTGCTCTATCTTACCATGCCACATCATCCTATATCAAGATATATTCTCTGTACAGAAGATGCTCGAAGAGCATTAACTGTCTTTCAAGTTACAAATCCAGCTTTCCCCATGTTCTCTGCTACACCACAAGGATTGTTTCTCTCACCCCACATATACAGCAGGTGATTAATTCAATTAATCACAGTGCTACTGAACCACTACTCTTTCCCCCACTATCCCATTAGCTGCCATTATCACTTCCTTCTGCTATCTCCTGCCTCCTTGGCCTCCCCAGTTCAACCTCCCAATGTAATCATTACTATACCCTCTGTAGCTACCCTGTTCTAAAGTGTCTATTTCCCACCAATGCTGCCCAGTCCTCTAAAGCATCTGCCTTGCTTTATCCCCTTCCCCTGTCACCAACCTCCTATGCTTGACTTTCCCAAAACCTTTTTAGCACTGATAGGGATAATGATGCAAAGAAACACCTGTGAGGTAGGAAGGGCAAAAGCTCCACATTCATTCCTCTTTTCTTTTTTTTTTTTTTTTTAATCCACATTTGTTTTAAGGGAGAAAAACACAAACACAAGAATTTAAAGGACTGAACATGGCTGAAATTACACTGGAGGGGACAATCTGTTGCAGCTCAGAAGGTGGTGGGAAGAGAGTCCAAGCAAAAGCAACTTGTCTATCTCCAGCTGTAAAATGGAAGAACAATAGCATTAATTATCTTTCATTTTGTATGCAAGGATTTAGCAAACCTGTCCTGGTTGCTGTACTACCATCAAAGCCAAAATGTTAAGACATATGCCCAGTGAGAAATTATAAAAGCAGAGCAGCAAGAAGGATGTGGAGGCTGCAGATGTGGAGGCTGCAGGAAGAAAGATTTAAAAGGCTAACTATGAATACAGCTGGGCTTAAACACATCTGCAAAAGAAAAGGGACATAGCGATTTTCTTATCAATATTTGAAGGGTCTGCACACCTCCAGGGGAAAGGATGCAATTAGGAACAGTGGATGAAATCACCAGGTGAATTTAAACTGCCCATTGTGAAGGGGAAAAAACCAAAAACTCTTTACAAAGGAAGATATTTTAGGAAGCAAGCAACCCATTTCTTTGAGTGTGGAGAACTAGACTGACTCAACAGAAGCACACTGCTTGCCACAGACCTACATTGCCATTGACACAGAGCAGATGACCTAATGGGATTTTTGCAACTGTTCACTTCATGTTCTGGAGAAAATGATCACAAATTCCATATTTGTATGTATCCATTAAAATAGTTAAAGACAGGCTGAGAGAGTTGGGGTTGTTCAACCTGGAGAAGAGAAGGCTCCAGAGAGACCTTATTGCAGCCTTCCAATACCTAAAGAGGACAACAAGAGCTGGAAAGAGACTTTTTACAAGGACATGTAGCAATAGACAGAGGCAAATGGATTTAAACTGAAGGAGGGTAGGTTTAGTTTAGATATTAGGAAGACATTTTTTCTTTTGAGGATGCTGAGGCACTGGAAACGTTTGCCCAGGGAAGTTATGGATGACCCATCCATGGCAGTGTTCAAGGCCAGGTTGGATGGGACTTTGCACCACCTGGTTTGATGGAAGGTGTCCCTGACCAGGGCTGGGGGATTGTCACAACGTGATCTTTAATGTCCCTTCCAACCCAAACCATTCTNACAGAGGCAAATGGATTTAAACTGAAGGAGGGTAGGTTTAGTTTAGATATTAGGAAGACATTTTTTCTTTTGAGGATGCTGAGGCACTGGAAACGTTTGCCCAGGGAAGTTATGGATGACCCATCCATGGCAGTGTTCAAGGCCAGGTTGGATGGGACTTTGCACCACCTGGTTTGATGGAAGGTGTCCCTGACCAGGGCTGGGGGATTGTCACAACGTGATCTTTAATGTCCCTTCCAACCCAAACCATTCTATGGTTCTATGACTGTTTCTCTGCTGTGTGTGTTCCACAGACTGGTATCACTTTGCTTTCTTCTGTTGTCAGCACAAGCACTATTTCAATTATTAATGAAGGAGTGGGTTTTTTAAAGCTTTTCTTATCCAATATATGAAATCTGTCTTGGAGTTGTACTACTGTGTAATTAAATTTAATGCATTTGAGTTGGAGGCACAAATAAGGCGGATGCTGTAGTAGCAGGGTAATGATGGGATTTTTCTCCAGCTGATGATGCACACCAGAGCATTTCCAGTTTTCAAATTTTGAATCTAATGGTTCATTCCTCTTTTTTACCAGGGAGCATGTGTGAGACCGAAACACAGTGTGCAAGCATTGAGGCCCTTATTTCATAGAAGTCAGTAGCTACACAGTGTATGTGAACCCAGACCAATAGCTCTTCCCAAAAGCTGGGTGGGGGGACATTCAGAAAGCAAACTGCAGGCAGTAATTTGCTAGTTGGTTGGGATGTTATAGAGCTTGCTGCTTGCCCTTGCCAGCATACATGGATGCCAAGGGCGTTGAGGGAACTTGGAACACCATATGTAAACATCTAAAGAGCAGCAGCAGGGAGGGAAATTGGGAGCCTTGTCACTGACAGCTGTAGGAAGAAGGCTCGGTATTCTTCAGCTTCATGTCTGCATTTTTCTGGAGCCCAGAGCCTCCTGGGATGGCCTTCCTAAAGCACCAGGCTGATTTCTAGTTTCTGTGACTCTATATAAGAATTACTTTGCACTAGTCTGGAAAATAAAGTGAGTAGCAGTATTTTGTAGTTTATTTGGTTGGTTGTTGTTTTTTTGAGAACCACATGAAAGTCCCAGTAAGTATTGTGCCCCCATACCAGGAAGCACTTTCCAGAGTGCAGCCCATAAAATAGGTGTGGATCACATCTTTTTAGATTCACTGAGATAGTTTATGCATTTTGATGCAGGAACTTCTGCCCCACATTTTCCAGCTTATATTTTGTGGGACCTCAGTTCTGCATTAACTTCACATTAATGGTAACGTGATTCCAGAGAATCCACTTTTAGGAAAAAGAAGTTCTTGCTCCTACAGAGTCTTCCTTTATTTGTCTTGGATCATGCCATTTTCTTTGTTCACCTATCACCAGCACAGGATAAGTCAAGCCGGATGCACCAGTTCAGAGGCCTGATATTTAAGCACATATTTACAGGAAAAAGGCATTCCCTGAACAGTCCTTGGTCTGGGACTTGGACTCTGCCAGGCTGGCAGGGCCCATGGGTTTGACCCAAGGCTAAAATACAAGGCTCATCTCCTGTCAGGCATTTGGGTGGATGCCCAGTTTACTTTCAGAAGCAAACTACTGGCTTGAATCTTGCATTTTAATGCCATGCATTACATTAAACACTACACCGAGAGCATCAAGGAAGCAATTCAGCTCTCTCATGTGATGTATTGATTCCAACTACCATGTGCCAGTTATGTCTCATGGTCTTGAAATTTTCCAGCAGCACAGAACATTTTGATTTCCGTTCCCCTCGTGATGTGCTTCTTGGGGATAAGGCAAAAGGTACAACAGGTAGAAGTGTCCTCCTTGCAACAGAAGTGTCTATCCAAAGTGCTTTAGGCACTTAGTCCTTTTCACTTCCAAACTGCCCTTCACACATCTCTGGACTTCAATAAACAATATGTTGCTGAGAAATGAGTTGTGTTCATAATAATTCTATGAGGCAACCAGGAAAGGAGATGCATTTTTCCCACTGCCTTTTCTCCCTTGGATTGTGCAATCCCAAAACCTCCTATAAATAAAACCAGACACATATAAACAGTCAGTCTCCAACCTCTGCCAAGCAGCTCACGATGGGACTTCCAGTGGCACTAGAAGCCTGCCTCTGCAAACCAAGGATCATGAATCCCTATTCTAAATTTGCTCCTTATTATAATCTGTACAACTAATTATTACTTCTTGCCTACGCATAGTTTCTACTGAAATCTCACCTGTCCATTCCAATCCTTCCTTTACAAAGGCAGGTTCTTCACTGTTTTCTCTCAGACTCTTACTAGATTTCTGTTGCTAGAGATATTAAAAGTCAGTCTCAGACAGGAAAGTATACTGACACAGTACCTTGGGAAATGGCAGTAAGAAAATTACTAAGCACCAGATTCTGGACCTGGCTCAGATAAGCTGTGTCCCTCCCACACCTGGAAACATGTTAGAGTGAAAACGAGATTTTCCATTTACATCGATTTACCAGTGGTTTGAAAGACACTATGCTCCCCTGCCAAGATCTCCCTTTCTTAGTACAAACGGGGACATGTGCCTAAGTTACTTGGAGAAGTTTTCCTTCTACAGCACACCTGACACACATGGAAATAAAGCAGTCTAAGAAATACTGAAGAATAAACAGGCATTAAAATTAGTACTTAACAGTGTATGAAAGACCAGAAAAGATTAAAATTTTAAAGAGAGCCCTACAGGACCCTGAAGACTCTTTTGGAGATTATTTTTTCTCTGAGAGTTTTTGCATTTGAAATAACAAACTTCAAAACACTGATGTGGGAAAGGGTTATTCCTGGGCTTATAAGGGAGTTTTTGTCAACGACTCATCTGACTCTGCATGCCTGATACCTGGTTCATGAATCTGCACACCATAACTGATAGATCTTCCTTCCCTCCCCTTTCTTTCCTTCACTTGTCAAACATCAAATCCTTCTCCAACTCACAATACACCCTTCACTTTCTGTTCTGCAGGTCTTGCCACTTTGCAGCAGCCTCCGCTCCTGGTATCTCTTCTTCTTATCAACCAGAACATCTACTTTCATGTCTGCATTTGAAGTGGCTTCCTTTTTGCCCATGCCTCTGCTCTCTGCGTGAGAGCTGTGGTGCAGATCCCAGATAGTCACTGGAGCGCTGAGGCTGTCACCACCCCCTATCCACCAGCATGTCCCAGGGAATGCTGTCAGCCTGCATGTCAGCCAGCAATGCTGGACGCCTCCTATCCATCCTGTGGTCACCCCAAGAGTGTTCATCCATCCTCCCTGCCCTTGCAATCATAGGACTGGCAATCTTCATAACGTCTTCCCTTAACAGTATCTCTCAAGGGCATATATGGGATAGCTGCCAAGGCTACATAATGTGCTAGCAGCCATCTTCATGTGGATCTGGAAGTATTCTGATCTGCCCCAGTCCTATGCCTATACACATACATCTTCCTTGCAGTGGGTCATGCCAGCAAGTCTCTCAGTACTTTCTTACAGATGACCAGAGCAGACCAGCAGCTAGCTGGGATTTATTGGTGTGAAAGAGGATGATCTATGCCTTAGTTCAATGACCCTGCATGTACTACAGAATGCTGCAGTGCTCTATATTGTATCAATAGACACCATAAAAATTTGTGGCTGTAAGAAAGGCAATGACTTTTACCATTCAGCACTTTAATACTCTTAATGGTAATGACTGTTCCTTCATTTCTGCCTCTCATCAACAGCTTTCAAGGAAGCATCATTAAGAAGGCATATTCCAGTACAAGAAAGACATTGGGTTCATTTCATTTAGAGCAGATATTTCAATAAAACTAATTTAACATTCAGATCAGAGGTGACCTCAGGGATTCCTGTGCCCTGCCCTGCATGGCTCTAACACTCAGCTGTAGCTCATGTTTGCATGATATCAGTGTGTAAAATAAGGAGATGCCCAGTGAGGGTGAATATTCTTAAAAGACTCTAACGTAAGTCTGTCTTTTGTTGGACTCTACAATACAGCAGTGTTCAGCCATATGTTAGAATGGAAGAGGGTATAAATTAAATTACATAAAGTGATCAGTTCTTGACTTGTAGTCCAATTTACAGTACTTGCATCCCTGGTGGAAACTGATAGAAGACTCAGTATTTGGATCCTTGGTGGACTCAAAAATGAGTAGGAAGAAAATTAATTCCAAAATGTTTACAGATATATCAAACCCTGCTATAAAAATATTTTAGCTTTCAGTAGTATTCCACTTTTTTCCTTAAGTGATTCAGTGCTTTATGTAAATAGCTTTGATTGTCTTAAGTGTTCTAAAGAAAAACATTTGGATTCCAGTGATATTTGGGAACAAGAGCACAGATAAAGCAGTGTCTGCTAAACTAGGTAAATAATAACAGCTTCTTTTATAAATCAAGTTGTAGGTTTTTGTGTGATCCCCTTAGGACCTTCACAGCAGAATTCCGCAGGCTCTGTAGAGAGTACCTGTTCACACGTTGTGTCTAAAACAGAAGGTGGGAGTTAGCTCCCCACTAAGGCAAAGGATGCTACATTTCCTCTAGAATATCTTAAGTTATAGTAAAATCATTCTGTAAGAAACACAGCACTTAAAATATTGAAAGTAACAGCAAAATGACACCACATTCATTTGAGCCCTGTCAACCAGTTCAGACAGTGCTGTGTATAGATGTAAATGCCTATTTACATACTTAGAGGAAACATAATTCTTCAACTATATTTTGTAGATCTGTCTTGGCTTCCACTGTTTTAAAAACTGGATGATAGAGTTAACAGCCAGACATGTGGATCACCATCAATGAAATGATTGGAGAGTGGGATCCAGCTCAGCAGCCCACTGAATGAGTGGCCCTGAATTCGCTGCCACAGAATCAGTGGAAGCAATTGCCTTTCCATTAAGGTAACTGTTTATGCTTCTGCGATTTAAGTGGATATCTATCTTAAAACAGGCAGACTGGATCCCAGCCTACAACACCAACCAAAACATTTGACAAGCCATAGTCACAATATCATGACTAATATCTAAGTGTTTCTGTGTTATTAGTTTCCCCCTTCTTGTCAGTCCACACTGTCCAAACAACATTTTTTAATGTTTGCATAAAGAAAACAACTTTGCTTATTTCACACTAAATTAGATCTATTGGGGAGCATCCTTTACTGAATTTTTGCATGCATCCATTAAAGTTATACTAATCAGTTAAAAATAATTAAACAAAACCTGAAACCAAAATTTTAGGTTTGCCAAGAAGGAATAACTGCATATTTCTAGAAATATAGCATATATTCAATAACAGACATTCATACTGATGCAAATTCAAGCACCGCATAATGTTTTCTACTTTGATGGTTATAAATTGCATACTGTAACCTAACAACTAGGAAAAAGAGGTTATCTCAGGAATAAAAGAGGGAAAACATAACAGCAATCACCTGCCAGTTGTAATAGAGAGCTGTAACAAATAGCAGCTATATTTATTTATATATATATGTGTGTGTGTGTGTGTGTATGTGTATATATACATATATATATATATATATATATATATATAAAACTTCATGGCTGCAGCTCTTTGGTTCTGCTGTATCTACAGAGCTAGAAAGGCATGCAGAGCAAAAATACTTGTAATCATAACTCCTGTGGTCTGGCAGGTTCCCACCTATTTCACAGATCTCTGATATTATCTGCCATACACTGATGAACCCATGAGCTTCTGGGGAGATGGGACATACAAACATATTTGGGTTAATCTCTGTCACCGTGCAATGCCATTAATCCAGAAGAGATGACCCACCTCTTTGGATTCAATATTGACTTTTTTTTCCTCTTAAATGCTTCTCCATCCATCAATGTCCAAGTGTAAATGTCCTTATGGATTCATTTTACCCTTTTTTTTCTGTTTATGTGCTACTAGAGAAATCAGAGTAAAAGAAATAGCTCAGAAAAATATTGACATGCCTGGAACAAAAAAAAAAATAAAAATTGAAAGAGCTTTTGTTTTCCTCTTGTAGTATTGTACTCATCTCGAGAGGGGGGAAAGTCTAATTAGAACAGCACAGGATCTGAAATTACAAGTGTGTGCACCAGTGGTGAATACAGGAAAAAATAAAAACTTGGTCAATTTTTACAAACTGATGGAAGTTTTTTGAGGAGGGGAAAGGAAGGAAGGATGGAGTCCACCCATCTTCTTCTGCAGTGTCTATCAGCTGATGAAAGGCTAACACAACTTTTAACAGACACATAAGACTCCTCAAGGAAGATGCCAGCAAAATTTCCCACAGTGCCACCTTTGCAGCATGGTGTATGGTTTTGATCACCCCATTAAAAAGATGTCATTTCACTGGGTAACAGCTGACGTGATACAGGCTTTGGGTGATGACCAGTGTTAATCGTGGGCAGCAAGTGCATCTTTAAGCAGCAAACTGAAGCAAATCCAATGCTCACTACTGCTTGGCAATTTAAACTGAGGGGAAAAAATAGCAGAAGAGATTCCGTTATTAATGCTGAAATACAGAGCTTTACGTTGTGGGATTTGCAGTGATGTGTGTCTGGATGCAATAAAATTTTACCTACAGAAAAGCTGGCTAATTTGTAACTCAGGTGATCAGAACACAGCATAATATTGTCTCAGAGCAAGCCAAACTGTCAGCTTATTCCTAGTAGAGCTGAAATGAAAATATTTAAAGCCAAATGTGTTTTAGTAAATCAAATCTACGCAGATGCCTCTGATGATATAAAAGGTATTTTCAGGTATATAAATAGTTAATATTTACAGCTGAGAGCCAGACGTGGAGAAAAAGCTGTCCCTCCAGGTTTCACTAAAATAAAGCTAAAATAGATTTTTTAGAGAGGTTTCTTTGATTAAGGCTGCAGACTTCCTCCTTAAAACATCAGAGGCCATTCATTGCTTCAGCACAAAAGCTTAGGGACACTCTTCAGCAGTTCTGCCTCTAGCGGGAAATTAAATTTCCACAAAATCAACTCAAGAAAAAAACCTGTTTTGCCCAAAGCATTCAGGTTTCCTTTGGGTAAATCAAAACAAAATATTTCCTTCACCACATGGCCTTGACCCAAACCAAATGCTTCAGTTTATTTTTTAACTGAACAAGAATATTTCATTTCAACTCAGTTCAACTTGAAACTGCCTCTGGGTGTGCTGTTATGGTGGTATAAATTGCCCAGGAGAATCTGGAATTAAGACAATTTGCACCTCAGCGAGTTAGCTGGCTCAAATAAAATATTATTAATTCAACAATATTACAGGATTACATTTCTATCAGCAAGACTGAAGCAAAATGTTTGCATATTCCCAAAGAGAAGTTTTTCATAACTTTTCTTCCCATGAAAAAAAAATTAATATGGTGAAAGAAATGTTCAAATAGCAAAAACTGCATGAGAAAAAAAATTTTGATTTTAATTTCCAGTCAACTAATCATTACAGCAATTTGATGCCACAGTAATTCTGTTGAGCTCCTCTGAAATTACACTGAAACCATATCAACCTAAAAGGGGTTGTAGATGCAATGGTACTGATCTGACCTCAGTGTATACATTTAGGTAGATAAAAAATGTTTCTTAAGATGCTACAGTTTCTCTCTCACACTTAGCTTCCTCTTGGGACTGTAGGTACGGGAAGGAACTTGCAGATCCTGAAAGAATAATATGTGGTTAGAAAGAAGGACACTACAAACCACCAGGAATACTGTACGTCCTTCCAAAACTCATGGATGAACGAGACAATCAGGCTTTTAAAAGTTGGAGATAAAATCAGCTTCTCCTGGAATTGAACAGAGACTGAAACATTTGTGTACGAGATAGACATGAAAGTTTAGAGAGATTCAGTAATTTATACAGATACATAGAGACACAGATACATATATATACGATGTATACTTACTTACAGATTGCTTAAAATATATTGTACTTAGAAAATATAGTTAAATTGAGTTATTCCAGCTTCTTCTTCAGCCTTAGATTCTAATATTCAGCTGTCATTCTAAAGCAGCCCAGACCAAATTGATACAGCTAGACAGTTTCACAGCAGAGATCCCTACAACAACAACAACACACCAGTTACTCACCTCAGGTTTGTAGTCATCAGGACAGAAGGTGCTGGTGCTGCAACATCCAGCTTGCTCTGGATCATCACCTGTGGACAGCAAGGCTGAGGGATGCAGCTCCTGCGTGGGTTTCAGCAAGGTCATGTCAAACTATTCTCACCACACTGCAATGACAGGGGTCATAAAAGTTGAGAGGCCCAGAATGCGTTCAACTCAAAGGGAACAAGACTGCTCAGTTATTTGCTCTGGTTTGCAATAGCTACCCTCTAATTCATATGCAACAGTCCCCAACAAATGCAAACAGAGATACCAAATTGTAGCAGTCTCAACCTTAACATAAATTATTCACATTCCACTTGCCTCACTTTTAGATATCAGAGTGAACAATTAATCTCTGCAGTTTACACACTTACTGATTAAACAATCTACTCGAAATATCAAAGAGAGCAATGGCAAACTCAGAAATCGGGAATTTCGACACCTGAAATAATGATGAGAGGACCAAATTTGAGTTATGTAGACTAGGTTTTTTAACTAGTCTTTCAGATAAAAATGTTGAAAAGCAGCATTTCCAGGAAGTGTTTATATGCACCACTCCAAGCATAGAAACCCTGTGCAAGAGAACAGATTAATGTTCTACAAAAAATTTCCAAGCAGAGCTGGGGAACAGAGGAGGGAGTCTCATGAATTTGATACGTTGGTACCTTCCAGAAATTAAAAAGCAGTATGTAGACTGTTCCCATGCCAGCTGTGTTTCTAGAGATTGCTTTCTGTCTAATGCAGACCACATTATCACCATTTTAAGCTAAGATTTCACTTAATTTACATAGACTGGGACAGACTGCAGCTGTCTGTTTTCAGCAGACTCGCTGCCTGATATTGCAGGTCGCAGTGGGTGAGGCTGTGCTGCTATCATCTTGCAAGCTTGTTTTTCTTTAAATGGAAGATCATGGGACCTACAGTTTTCCTGAGCTTTCCACCTTTAGGAAAAGCAATGGTCAAAGCTGGGTTTAGACATGACTAATCACCTAGGAGTCGTACCACACTGCTCTCTCAAGGTAGGCTGGATGCTTAATTTTGCCAAGGGATGAGAGCACTTGTGAGAGCACACTTCCTTTCACTGGGTTCAGCACAGGAAGGTTGGACACTTTTTTGTTGCTTGACCCCTATAATGATACAATATGGATGGAAAATAATTTTTAGGTTCTTGGAGGAGGGGTGATTTTTGCAGTGGAAAAAAATCCTGAGATAAATAATAAAACAAGCTTGTGATCAGAGACATATCCAACATACTTTGCTAAAAGACATATGATCATGTATTTGACTCTGATATACTGACCTATACAAAAGTGGCAACTGATTCACCCATGTTTCATGTGCACAGTTTAAAAACCATTTAATATACCTGTGCCTCAGTCTCACATATGTCAAATAGTTTTCTGGGGGGACAGATTAGTTTTCAGAAGGCTCTCAGACCCTGAGATCACGGTCTACAGCTAGATTAAAGTAAA
The DNA here is from genome assembly GCA_013396755.1 of Sclerurus mexicanus. Taxonomy (NCBI): domain Eukaryota; kingdom Metazoa; phylum Chordata; class Aves; order Passeriformes; family Furnariidae; genus Sclerurus; species Sclerurus mexicanus. The sequence goes on from VWZF01005682.1 coordinate 138,442, forward strand.
CAGTGCAGTCCTTATACAAAGAGCTTATGACTGTACGTGCAAAGATCTTAGACAAGGCAACATTCAGCTTGTTTGCACTTCACTTTTATGTTCCTGATGTCCAGAGCAGAGCTGCGGGTTAAAATGAGTCATCGTACCCCCCTCAACCATAATGCTTGTGAAGGTCCAACTCAGGCCAAGTTCAGAAGAAAGTAACTTCTCTAGTCGGTACACAAATATGACTGTAAGTTGATTGTATTACTTCACAAATAGTGGACAGCCCAGGGCTCATTGAGCTGTCCTGTAGGGCAGTGGGCTGCTTGGCAGGAACTTCCTTCGAGTAGGGACACCTCTCAGGGTTACTCCTAGAAGCTAAGGGATTCCTTGACTCAATAGATTCTCAGTGATTAACGCCATGCTGAACTATGAAGTCTTAGCTAAGTGATATAAAGGATTCATTGTGCACATATAATCCTTCAGACATAAACCATTGACCCAGACTAGGACCAAGTTTGGATTTAACCACACATAAACTACCTCCTGAGAAGGCGGTTAGAACACAAGGGTGCCGTTTCTGAACGTCATGACTCAACAGGGGAGTCTCCCTGACAATTTTGTCAGACCTTGTCCTCTATGCAGTAAATAATCAAGAGTACCTTGCCATGGCATCTTATTAAACCACTGTTGCATTTACTATCAAGCTTTGTTAAACCACTGATTTATATCAAAAAACATATTGCTACTTCTTTGAGTCCATCCACGATACACCCCTGACTGTTACATTAGAACTGTCAGAGCCCAGAGGCAGCCATCTAAGAAAAATAACAGGTCACTTGGGTTCCTCACAAAGGATTATATGTAATCCTAGCCAACTGGTCTTGTGCCCTATTTTTCACAGTAGCTGCATCCATCAGAAGTGGAGTCCACCCTCTGCATCAGATATGCACTCTCATGTCAGGGGCATCTTCACAGGAATGGCTGCCCAACCCTCTGGAGCAGGCATGACAAATTCACCTGGTGAACACAGTAACCCATTTAGTTATTGTATTGAAGGAGAGAGGGAAAGGGCCTCTTCTGCCTCCTGGACAAGACTGCCAGGGCTGAAACATTTCTAAACTCAGCAGGATCACCTTTTTTTACTGGTTTGTGATGCCTGATAATCTTCTGGACTCACCTATGGGATTGGGAAACTTTAGTACTGGGATGATACATTTCCGAGTCCCACATGGGCATCAGTAAGAGACAGTGACTGTCTGTCCCACCTCACTGGGCTCATCTGGGAGTAAAACTGGCTCCAAAGGAACCTCACTGTGACAGGCACACTGTGCCTCATTGATCTGAATGGACTTCGGCGGGTGCTCTGAAACTCACTTTGGTAAGGTTTTGGTCCATGAGGAGGTTAGCACATGTCAGCTGAGCTGTAGTAATGCTTCATGTGTTTGCAGCTCCCTGGGATCTGCAGTGGGGTTGGTGGTGCTGCACACAGAGCTGAGCTGTGGGAGCAGCCTGTAGCTCCCATGGGCCTGTCTGGACCCACCAGTTCCCAGTGAGACTCACACCTCTCTGAGCTCTCACACTAAACTCCCTGAGCCTGCTTGAGGTGTTGCCCCCGACGTGAGGGAAATATGCAATATATTTCAGGGTGCAGCAGACCTACTCAGCTGAAATTTTGACAACTCTTAAGTCTCAGAAAATCTGGCAGTAGGTTTTGTGTGACGTGGCAAATTGAAGTGTTGGCAATTTCTTTCATCCGTGTCCTGGCAGCAGAGATCCAAGGCAGAAGCAGTGGCAGGTTGTTCTGTTTCCCCTCTGTTTTACTCATTTTCTTTACTGAACTGCTTCATTTGGGATACCTGCTTGGGACAGGCTGCTGGGGTTAGCTGTTACATCCACCTCCCAACAAATGAGTGTGACATCAGAGTGACTTCAGTTTTTTGTAAATATCTATTGCCAATTTCATCAATGTGTCAGCACAGATCTGGAGTTTAAAACCAAAGGAGACTGAATATTACACCTTCCTTTTAAGGCTGATGTAATTTTCTCCCTGTATGGAAAAAAACTTCTCACTTATATTGTTCGCTAGTATCTACCATATCTAACGTAGATATTGCCAGATCTAATCTACCAAGCCTTAGATTTGTTCTCTCTCTCAAGCCTGCATCCTGTAAATCCCTGTAATTGCATGCAGCTGTTTGTGAGCCATCCGCCGCAAACTGAAAGCATGCATTGAAAAAGCCCCCAAGCAGAGAACCCCTGAAATACATACTGAAAAAGCTGCTGGTTTACTAAAAAGATCCTCTTTGGTCTGCCCTCCCCTGCTGTCACTACCTTGCAGTTTATGACATCCAGATAGTGGGAGGTCTGACAACCCGAACAAGGCAGCCAGCAAGAAATTCCATTCCTGTTGAAATCAGTAATTCCTCCGAGGAGGCTGCTTTTTTGTGAGTGTGTGTGTGCATGCTTTCTTTTGTGTCGTCTCAAGAAGGGCTCTGATATTGTTATTACTTTAAATATAGCTTGCCCTGGGGCGGGGAAATGCACAAGGAAAGAGCCGGCAAGCAGCCTATCTCTCAGAAGAAAAGAGTGAGACTCGCAGCACAGGAACTGGCTTCACTCAAGTGTGCAGTTTAGAAGTCAAAAAACTATTTCAAATAACAGCATTGTGGAGGAAACTGAAGAAAAAGGGCACAAAACTGGCTAAACATAGTGAAGAATGTGGTAACCCAGGGTACAAAGTGCATCTAACTGCAGTTTGAAAGTGGGCTCTGAAGTGCAATGTAAGTCTTCCTTAAATTGTATTCTTTTATAATAGTATCTATTTGTTTAATTTCCAGTCCGAAGCCATGCTGGGCCAAAAGGTACAATTAGCCACAAAAATCAGCATGGAGCAGAATGTGAAATCTGATACGAGGCTGAAAATGATACTGAGAAGACAGACTACCAGCTATATTATGGAAAATGCACTATAAATAAGGGCATATCTAATTATTTCAAGAGAAAGATGCTGGATGGAATCTTCAATAAACTTTCTTAATAGGGAAGTGAGAGCTCTGCTGTTTAATACAGCAAGCTATTTTAATACTGCTGTGCTTAAAATTGTGTGATTACAGTTACCAATAGCAGCAATAAGATGTAGCTCCAGAGGGGAGTCCTAGTGGTTGCAAAAGTTTTTTCTCCTTTATTTCTCCAACATCTTTGCTCTCTGAAGCCTCAAATCCACGTTCTCTATCCTACAGCCTGGTTCTGCCTTTCAGCTGGATTTTCAATGTATGCCAACACTGGACCTCCTATGGAACTGAAAACAAAACATTTCAGCTTTCAGAGTAATGCTGGTATGTTTTTCTACATCACGCTAGTGGCAAGAATACAGTCGACAAAAGACTGTGCTCCTTCAACTTCTGGCATGCACAGCTGAGGAATATAATGCCCAATGGTGACAAAGGGTGATAATTTCCTGTTTTTCACTATTTATCTCTGTGGTTTTGGACTTAGCAATGGATATTCTTTGCAATGAGGAGAGCTCCGTGAACCCAACTGCAAACTCCTTCATACAAATAAATCATGAGAGAAAACTCTACAGAAATGTTTATGGAGCTGGAGAGATTAATATATCAGATCTCATTAACGTGACTGTGGACTCTGAAAATCTAGCCAATCTTTCATGTGAAAGTAACATGAGTCCACCGTGCAACTCTTCCCTGATTCAGCTTTCACAGAAGAACTGGCCAGCTTTACTGACAGTGATAGTGATTGTTTTAACCATTGCTGGAAATATTCTTGTCATCATGGCTGTTTCCCTGGAGAAAAAGCTACAGAATGCCACTAACTATTTTCTAATGTCACTTGCAATAGCTGATATGCTGCTGGGTTTCCTTGTCATGCCTGTGTCAATGCTAACCATACTGTACGGTGAGTATTAACTGTATAACCTACTGCATGTATTGAGAAGCTTTAAGCGTTGCATGCACATCTTGTTATTTCATCCTTTCAGCACAGAACATTGTAATCACTCCATGTAAGCTGGAATATATGTAACTGGTTAAAGGATGGAAGAGGTGAAGTACTTGAATCTTTTTCTACTTTATATTTCTAGTTACACGCATTCGTTTATTACTTTATTGCTGAATGAATTGTCTCAAAGTATATATGATGTTTTGTTTTTCTCTACTGCTTTCAATTTTTTTTTACCCTGATTCATAATTTTCATATTCCTAGTAAGAATGTAGGGTCCTGGCAGTTACTTTGCTCTGTAAATATGCACAGAAACACTAATGACTGCCTTTAGATGCAAAGTAGGCAACCTTTCAACTATTTTGAATGAAGTGAATAGTTTCACAAATGCGAATAGTTTTCTTAACCCCAACACCCTGCTTATACACCTACTTTCCAGCAAATGCTGGAATAAACATTGTGGGAGTTAAAAAACAGATGGGAATTAATTCTGGCTGATTTTTAGTAATATTTACAAATGCAAAGCTATGGTTTCTTAAGAGGAGTTATTTAAGGATTAAGTTAATAATGGCTCCCAGTTCATGCCCTTGCAGGTGATTAATTGCAGCTCTTTCTTCTCGTTTTCGCCAAAATCACTTGCAGCAAGCTCCCAAAGGAAAAAGCAGCACCCTAAGTGTTCAGTACCAATATTGTCAGTCTGTTCCTATCTCTACACTTCAGAAATTAGTTTTCTAGTGTCACAACTGAATTGCTACAGTTTGAGGAGAAGCTAGATAGCGTCAGGAGGGAAGTGAGATTGTTTACAAAGATTTCTATTGCTTCACTATTTTGGGACTAAAGATCCGAGCGTGAGCCTGTGATTTATGGGAGATTTCATCCAGGAAACTGAGAGTTTATTTTCCATTTTCAGTGTTTCTACAGAGACTGCCCTCAGTGGCATTTGCAAACCGCATTTGGCATCAGCGATAGCGTAACGCTGTGATTTATTGTATTCGGGCGCGATTACCTTTGGTGGGAGAAGCAGCGTAAAACAGAAATAGTCCGACGGGTGACATTTGAGTCATGCGCGATTCCCTGAGACAAGCAACAGGGACTCCTGCTGGCCAGGCTCCGCTGCCGAGGGAAGGGGCGCCCGAAATCCTCGGCTTGGAAGGGATTTTGCGGGTAGTGGCGCTGAAGGTCGCTCCGCAGACCGTGAAGCCGGAGCCCGCAGCAGGGGCACAGGCTGCACCCCCTCCTCCTCGGAGCAGCAGGTGTAGGGGAGGGGGTCTGTCGGCTTTGCCTCTTCTCTCCCTGCTTCTTCCATTGCAAGACCAGGAACAGAAGGTCTTTGCAGCATAACTTGGGGTTAGGGTGACTGTTTTGCTCCAGAGAGATAAGATTTTCTTCTTGAGAGCTTTACAGCTATTGTGGGCAATTCTGGTTTGGGTGCCCAGCCATACCAGCCATGTGCCTGCCCCAGTTTGCACCCATTGGGCCAGGCACTGGCCTCTGCTGGAGAAAAAGACAGTCAGCAAGTCCAACCAAGATGGATCTGCCCACAGAGCAGAAAATCGCCTGGAGGATATTAACTATACCCTTCCTAAGTTTTACTGCATCCAGACTTTTCTCCCTCATCGTTGTCCCTCTCTTGAACCTGTAGTCTTCAAGGAAGTTTATCTGGCAGAAGCTGTTTCATCTCTACCCCATCCAGTTTTAGAGCAAGGACAAGAGGTCTAAAAGGATGTGACAAATGTGTTCCCAAAGGTCACTGAAGCAAGAGAACAGATGTATGTTGTCAAGTGTAAAAATACTTCACTGCTTTTCCCTGTGTAAATTGACCTGGCCTGACAGAGAGATGCCACTGGGAAGTCGTACCCCTGAAAGCCAGCCATCATGCAATACACTCCAAAGACCAGATTCCCCACTGAAAGACCAGAAAATGTGATAAAACACATCCATAAATGCTGTATGGCTTGTCAGGGTCAGCTCATATTACAGCAACCCAAGAGCACTGAGAAATAGGTCTCCTCAGTGCCCACTGAGACTAAATCAATTAGACACAGATCTAGCTCCTTTGCCTCTCCCTCCATTCCTGTTATTGCAAATCTTGTACTGTATCTCCAAAGGAGACAGACACTCCCCAAAATACTAGCATAATCTCATAATATGAGCTTTGGCATTGTCCCATGGCACACTGTCACAGGCAGCTTGGGTAATATGCTCTAAATTAAATCGCTACAAGATAAGGACATGGATAACTACAAAACTTGTTCCAATGAAACTTATTAGTGGTACCCTGCAGGTATAGAAGGGTCTTTGAATGGGGGTCCTGCAGTGGTCTGCTTAACCTGGTCTGCTCAGTAGTGCTTTTGACAACTTGTATAGTGTGAGGAGTTTGAGTTTACATGGCTTTCCAAAAGCACCAAGCTGAGAGAGGTTACAAGCACTCAGGGAGACAAGATGAGAATCATCAACAAGCATCTTGACCCCTGAAGAGAAAGTCTGAAATCGACAAACAACATTCAGTGAGGATAAATGCAAAGGTAAACATGCAAACCAACTTCTGCTGGGGAAATTTGTCCAAGCTCCAGGCTTCAAGAATGATGGACAAGATCTGGCTGTCAAAATGTGTCATAAGCTAAACATGCATTACTAGCATGATATTTTCATACAAAAGGCACTCATCATTGTAGATTGCATAAGTAAAGACATTCCCTTCAAGACACACGAAGCAATCTCGTATTTCACTTAGCAGTCAGGAGGCTTTTGCAAAAGTACTGAGTTCTGTTTTAGTCACAGAATGGTATGCAAGTTGCAGATAAATGAAACAGATTCTAGGGCAGAGAAAGAAGAAGTACAGAAGTTTTAAAAGCATGATCTGTAGGAAAAAGATAGAGTACTTGGCTTTTCTTAGTCTGAAAGACAAAAAAAAAGTAAACACAAAACTAGGCAAGACATGATAGCCATCTTCCAATAGCTTCCAGAAAGGAAAGCAAGCAATTAATCTTCATGGGGCATGGAAAGAACAAGGAAAAAGGGAAGGCTTAATTGGCAGCAAAGAAGCTGTAGGGTTGGATATTGGTAAACACTAATGCATCTGGTTTGCATTGCATTCCCTGGAGGAGCCTATCAATATTCATTGATATAGGCAATATCCTTATTTAAGTATATGGACGATGCTTAAAGACAGATGAGATAAATATCACTGGTATGCTACAAAATAATTTTTTTCTTCAGATTTCACTGAATCTAAAGTTTCAGTTTCAGAATTCAGACAGTTTTGCATATCAGCAGGTGTTGATAATGCAGTAATTATGTGGATAAAAGGTCCTAAAACAAAATTGAGAACTTGCAGGTTTACAATGACAAAATTGGTTCTCTTTCCATAGATTTGCTGCCAGAAAATACCAATTATAGCATCAAGTATTAGTGTTATACAACTAGAATTAGCCTGGGAAAGAAGCAGAGTTAACCCCGAATCTACAGTTAGAAAGTTGCAAGCAAATGAGAATTTTTTCTTAAAACAGTGTTAGGCAACTTTTATTGAACGTGCTTACTACTTTACTAGAAAGACATATCCACTAAGACGTACGTGTCACAACAAAAGATGCATGCCACATCTTTATCTGATGTCAACTTTCTCTTGTGCAGGATATACATGGCCTCTACCTACAAAGCTTTGTGCCATTTGGATCTACTTGGATGTACTTTTCTCCACTGCCTCCATCATGCACCTCTGTGCCATCTCACTGGATCGCTATATTGCCATTCGAAACCCCATCCATCACAGCCGGTTTAACTCAAGAACTAAGGCTTTTGCCAAAATAATTGCTGTTTGGACCATATCAGTTGGTAAGTGAGGCAATATTTCAGCATGTAATTTCAGATTTCTAGCTTTTGAGAGGATTTGATATATATACACTGCAGTGTAAAACTTTATTCTCTGCCTGCGAAATTTTGCTTTCCATGGTCTAAGAAGTGCTGTAATGTAGTAATTATGCAATGGAGATCAACGATGACAATGGAAAATGGAGGAGAACTGAGCAGCACTGTCACTAAAAGAATATACATCAGTGACAGGACTACTGCATTCAAGTTAGTTTTAAAGGTGTGTTTATTTCTCATTTTGATTATCTATCATTGCTTTAACATCTGAAAAGAAAAAAAAATACATCAACAGAAAAAAAACTCCCTGTTTTATATAAGTCAGCTGTTCCCAATTTCTTATTAGGGTAATTTTCTTTGAGATATGTCTTATGGGCCGATCTCTGCCTTTCTCAGTGCATATGGTGGGGAATTTATGCACCCTACTTAGGAGACAACAGATACTCTGTGTATAGTGTGAATGAAAGGAGTTTCTCCAGAGGACAGGTCGGAGTTACGGTCTAAAATCTGTGTTCTAAATGACACAGTACATGAATCTCTTTTTGCACTGTCAAAACCCAGATTCTCAAAACTAGGCATGGGAGTATTGCTCTTCCATTCCTGTGGTGGCAGCATGTGCAGAGCAGTCTCATGGCATGGGAGTTGGAAGTTTGGTGTCTGATGCCATCAGGGATTTCCTCACATACCTGGGGTGGAGGTTCTCAAATGCTTTGAAAACATGGTACCCTTTCTGCTCTTCTGGGTTGGTAAACCCTTGAGCATTGGCAGCTCACTTATTCAGAGGCAGAAAAAATTCTCTTTTGCCCTGAAAGAGATTAGTGCTGTCAACAATCAAAGGTAATTAGCTGCTTCCCGGGCTAATACAAATTATTGCAAGTGGTAACTGTGATCACTTACTGTTCTGCTGAGGGGAAGGAAAGGAGATGATGCCTAACACTGCTGCCTGCCTGCTGCTCTAAATCTTCTCCTGACCTCCCTCTTGATCCTGGCCCACAGTGTGAGAAAAAGCGGTCTGGGATTTTTATGATTTAAAATAGCTGTATCGTCTGTTGCACAGCAAGAAATAGTGTGAAACCTCACTCAACAGGAGGATGTTGCATCCTCCAAGATCTGATGAAGTTCAACTGCATCACATGTGCCTCTGGAGTACACTCAGCTGATTAGATGTAGATGTCTAGTAAAGGTCAGGTGAACCCCACCCTGAAAATACCTAGCTCTCAACTATAAAGGAGGCCTGTAGCAACTCAGATGTAGATATCTTTATTTAGATTAGATAAATCATACCTTGTCTCTCTACAGCCACATTTTTATCAGTCCAGTAGAAAACATATTACTTATTCTGTCCAGTTTTCCAAATTTTTAAATAACATAAAAAAGTCAAGCAGTCCTTAAAACTGTACGTACTGTGTTTGTCTGCATTTGTATGTGGTGCCGTGTGCATATTGTGTGTGAAATTACTGTCCTTTTTAAACACAAATTCACAGAATGGTCAGAATGACCATTCCAGGAGCAAAACAGTGGTCCAGCATGTTGCACATATCTTTTCCCAGACAGTTGCTTACTGCCAGAGTATCTGAATTAGCTTCCTATTAAAATGAATCCAGAAAAATTTATTATTTAAGCCCTATTTGTTAGAAAATGTAGCAGGAAGGTTTAGTTCTTTGATAACTTAATACTTAATTTCAAAAGTTACAGCTTCTTTGCAGTAATAACTGATGACTTATCCATTGTAAAAACCCCTTTTTATCTCTCTAGAGAACTTTCTTCTAACAACAATAAGATGAGCCATAGATATTTGTTACTACTGTGGCAAGGTTCCTATTTCTATAACTCTGAAAAATACAACCCCTTATTTTATTGGAAATTACTCAAATGTGGCATGAGTGAAGGGGACAGAGTCCTGCTTTACTGCAGCTGGATAAGGACACATAATAGGTGGGCTGATAGGGTAAACTCCATCTCATTCAAACATAGCCTGTCATCAAAACAGTGAGAAGGTGAAGTAGATACAAATGAATGCAGGCAAGAACACTGAGCTGGGCAGGAATGAAGTGGTGCTGAGCTGGTTTCTAGTCCATGGAGGCAAGTGGCATGGGGAGATCAGCTGAAGGAAGATGGGTCAGTTCCCAGCCTGCAACTGCATTGTGGATAAGCTCTAGCAAAGGGGATGTACACTCCAGAGGACAGACAGGGAAGCAAACACACAGAAAGCTATAAAGAAGCTGATGAACTAGTCACTGCCAGGCTGGACTGAGATTACACCATGGTATTTTACTGTATTAATAGAAAAAAGGAAAAATGACATTATTGTAAAGAACCTTGATAGAGCCCAGATCACCCAGTCAACCTGCTGTCAGCCAGTCAGTCATTAACCCTGTCCTCCTGACCTGCCACCATCCAGCTCAGAATATGTAAGAAATGGGTTTCTAGGCATTCTTTCTGTATGGTTTACTAATAGGACATGCTTTCTGAACAAAGAGATACTCTATGCATCATTTACCAGTCTCCCAGCTATCAGTGCTACTTAGAGTGACAGGGCTACAAATTATTTGACTCTTTGCATTTTCACATGGCTATGACTGGGAACTCTCCCCAGGGTGAGGTGAGCGTTGTGAGGCACTGGAACCTCTGGGTTTGCCCAGAGAAGTTGTGGATGCACCATCCCTGAAAGTGTACAATGCTGGATTAGATAGGGCTCTGAGCAACCTGGTCTAGTGGAAGGTGTCCCTGCCCATGGCAGGGGGCTTGGAACTGGATGATCTTTAAGGTCCTTTCCAATACAAACCATTCTATGATAGCTGGCACAGGCAGAGCCAGTATTGGTCACAAAACACCCTCCACAGCGCATGGTGTGGCTGGCATCTCAATTCAGATCCAAGATTTTGCTCTCCAGCCTCAGATAGGTATCCTTTTACTTCCCCATGCTCCTGCAGCTTGCAGCTGAGCTTGTGCCCTGCGAACTCTCCTGATGCATGAGATGGAGGGTGAAAAGCAAGAGAAAGAAATAAAAGATATATTCCCCTGTGCAGAGGTTCATTTTAGCAGAGGAAGAGGGGGAAATAGCCAACAACTGTGTGTTACCAGCACATTTAGGCGGTGCCAGTGTCCATGCAAACAGGTCATGGCTGCACTGAACAGCACTGATGAACACAGGGTGTTATTGGGTGCTACCTTCTACCACCCTCACTATGGAAACAAACGGTTTAATCCCACCACTTGTCTTTTAGCTTTCTGTCATTCAACCTAGCCTTTTTCTACAAGAGGATCTTTCTTCTTCTGCCGTTACAGTGTAATTTCTTTAACAGCCTTTGACAAAACACTCTTGTCAAAGCTTTCTAGAAATCCAGCAACATATCATCCGGATTACCCTTATCCACCTGCTCACTGACTCCTGCAAATACTTGTAGATAATTTGTAGGGCCTGCAGAAGTTCTTCTAGTGCTTCCCAAACTACCCATGTCTCTTTCATTATGATTTCTAATTTACCTAAGTAATTACACTTTTGTTCACTAAATTTGTAATTTTCCTTCTATTCAGTAAATTCACACATTTTTTTCTGTGAACTTGATCCAAGACCAGTCAGTCAGTGATTTTCCTTCCATTTGTTTCAGTGACATATAAAGGATTTAAAAACAGCAGAAAAAAAAAGGACAGTTAGTTTGATTTACTCAATTTCTGAAATATTGACTTTCTCAGTTGAAAAAAAAAAAAGTGCTAACATTTGTTTTTGATTTAGTGGAAGAAGAGCATTTAGCCAGCAGCCTTTCTTTCACTAGACCATGTAATGCCACAGGCATTTGGTTTAAAATAGATTCTAATTACTGTAACAGATTCTAATCATGTCTTTAATTCTTAAATCATCCAGTACCCACAGTGGCTAGATAATCAGATTATTTGTAGCTGTTGAAGGCAAAAGCCCATTAAACCCTGAAAATTATTCCATTTGTTTTAAAGCAGAGAGGTCATTACTGAGAACAGGTGTAAAAACCCAAAGTGTTTCCCCTTGCTAGAAAAATTAGAATTTTGAATAGAATTCTATAGGATTGTAAATAGAGTCTATGCTGAAAAATACAGGTAAAATACCTCTGAGTCCTAAGTGGGACTAACAAACACATTGCTCTGCAAGAGTCTAAGAGTGCATCATTCCCTCCTTTAAAAATCCTCGAGAGGGTCACATAAAGGAATTACAGTCATGAATGTTAAGTGTTAAGTCCTTATATATATATATATATATATAAATATATATATAAAACAATATATATATATATATAAAACATCCCTCCATTCTTATTTTTTTCTATTCCTCTGTTAATGGTCTAAGTAATATGAAGTTTGATGAAACCCAAACACTCTAAGCTAAGTTTTCCCTTATCATTTCTCGCTCAGCCTACACATCTGTTCACTGCCTTCAGGCAGTCTCTGCACTCCCCAGTCACTAACAACTTAGATTTATTCAGTACCTCTGATGCAGGAAAAAAAATCCAACATGGAGCTGGATTAAGCTGATAAAATACCTCCTACCACATAACTCTAACATTTTGTCACTGCGTTTGAGGCTCCAAAAGTTAGAAATGCTGTATCATGTGAAGCAACATTCTCCGAAGTGCAGGGTGAAGTTACTTCCAGGTGTACAAAACAAGCCCAGTGTACCTGAGCCCCTGATAATTTTGCAGTGTGACACTTTATGCTGATGCAGAGGCTTACGCCTCCTTCACAGGCAGCTGCCGATTTCTCTGCATGGCTTTTTTTTGCCCTACAGGGTATGAAGGGCCAAGGAAGTGGCAGAGATTGGGAAGGTACAACCATCAGTGTCTCTGGATTGTGGTTTGCTCTCAGCTTCGGCCTCCTTCAGCTCATTCCTCCTTCTGCAAAGACAGCTTTCATTTGAAAGTCTCTTTACTGTTTCCAAAAGGCACAAACAGCCAAGAGGCTGAAGGTTGGGAATCCCTGTCCCAAATCTACTACACATCCATTTTTTTCCAGCTGACATAATTTGCCATTTATTTCAAGTCTAATTTAGGGATGGCTTGGCATAGGAAAAGACCATTTGTTATAACATGGAATATACTGCCAAAATATATGAAATTGCAAATAATTACACACTGAACTGTACTCTGACAATATAGACTTAAAGTTGAGCACCTAAATTTGGAAGTGCTGGGGTTATACTTGAAATATCTACTATACTACCCTCTTTCTCATGTAGTCAGTCACTTTGCTTCCCTTTCTTCTTTTGAAAACTTGCTGTGCACTCTTAGCAGATTTTATAATCATTTCCTTAGGTAACATTTATTTTATTTTTATCATACTCATGGAACCATCTCCCAGAGAGTGAATGTCCTGTTTGCTACTTCCCGCTGGAGGATCTCAAGGGCAAACACTGTAGGTTTTGTGTTTGGGCAATCCCCTGGGGCCTCTACAATTTGTGGATGCTGATGCCACCATAAAAATAAAATGCCATAAAGATTGTTGTCAAAAATTCTTGTACAACATATAGAGAAATTTGCATCAATTATAATGAGAGTGTTGGCATGAAATTTCATAAATAAAATATTAGAGCTTCATAATGATCTCAGAATCTTCGCTATATTACTTTATAGAGTCACAATGTATAGGGCTCAGCAGCCAGCAACGATTAGGTCAGTACAAAGTCCATTGCCATGCTAATGGCTCCAACAGTAGTGATAACTAATGAGTAAACAAGCCCTTTATGTATAGGTTGTCTGAGGGAAGGTAAAATTCAATTCCATGCAGTTAGCATTCAATGTTGTGATGCACATTTCTGAGTTGGCTAGCACATGTGTTCTGGTTATGAGACATTGCTTAAGATGGTTCTGAGGAAGAGACATAAATATCCTACTTATTTTCCTCATTGATGTAAATTATTCCCATATTTCCCATTTAACAGAATCCTTTGCTTGATTTGTTCTTCCCAGAAGAGCGAACATATCTCATCCACCAGACCATCATTTTACCATGCATATCTCACTCTCATAACTGTGAAGGTTCAAAAAGCTTGCATTTTGAACTTGTGTATGTTCTTTCATTATATGACAAGTAGGTGCTACTAACCTTACACTTTTCTTTCTGAAAAAAATGCTCAAAAGAATGTTAATGACTGAACTGCTTTCTAAATTCTCCACAACTGGAAACACAGAGATTAGGAAACAACATAGGGACATATGTCCACAGAGACATCTTTCCAAGCCAGAGTCATTGAGCAACCTGGCATACATCTGGATGGGAAAGAATACATTATACCAGTAGATAGGTGTCATCAAATGAAAAACAATTATGTATACAAATGAATAATATTATGTATACATTTACTTTTTATTTTGGGTAATTACATCAGGGCGATATGAAGGGTTTTGCCTGTAAAAAAGGCACACACTCGTTTTGTGAGCAAGAAACATTCTGCCTCATGGGTGAAAAAAGGAATGAGGAGTGGTCACAGCACTAATATGTGGTGTTTCTTTCTGTTCTGGTTTTATTTTTAAAGGCAAGTTATAAACCATAGAGCTGTATTTTAAATAGTGAAGCTATGTGCAAAGAACCTGATTAGTCAAGGTTAATTGTCCTTTTTTTTCATTTTTAATTTGTCTTTGTTTTGAAGACCATAAGGACCATGTTCTTCTTTCTCTTGAAGCCACTGGCAAAGGAGCATTAAGTTCACTTGGACCAGGCCTGTCCTATTATCAGGTTTCTTTGAGTGAATAAGTAACTGCTGGTGGGTGGCAAGATGACCTATAATCAGCCAGTCTCTCTTTGTAGGATATATCAGAGTAAATGGAATGTTTTAAGAAAAAAGACAGTAACATCTTGGTGTCTATTATAAGTTACTTCTCCTTCTCTGAAAGGCTGTATTTTTTAGCCAGTCGTATTCCCAGCAGAGCATACAATACATAAAAGTATCCAGAATGGATTCCCCATGCAGAGGGGGAAGGATGAGCCTGGGTCCTATTGCAGGATACCCTTTTCTGCAGAAAGTGCAATGTGAGGTGTTGAAAAATGCAGAAAGGACATGTCCATAGGCTGCTCTAGTCTTTTTTACAGTACAGTACATGCTCAAAAGGGGGTTCCATGTTGACCAAGAAATTACTCTGGTCAGAGGAGCTGGGATTTCTTCACAGCAGAAGCCACACACAGTAAAAATGAGCAGAAAAGAAGTGTACAAAGAGTTATGTTGGGATTTATCAACTCTGTCATCTGTACACTGTAATTGCATTTAATCACCTTCTAAATTAAAAATGATGTTGTTAAAGTAGCAC
This sequence comes from Sclerurus mexicanus, assembly GCA_013396755.1. Taxonomy (NCBI): domain Eukaryota; kingdom Metazoa; phylum Chordata; class Aves; order Passeriformes; family Furnariidae; genus Sclerurus; species Sclerurus mexicanus. The sequence continues at coordinate 153,510 of VWZF01005682.1, forward strand.
TGTGTTGCATAAAAGAAAATGTCAAGAATAGAGAAAATTTCATTCACTTAAAAATTATACAGAGCAATTTCACAACTTCTTTTATGTATTTTAAAAATTTAAATCTGACTTAATCCAGATGTTGCAATTTTTGATGTTAAGAAAGAGACATGTTTTGCAGAATTCTACCTTAAAATTGTACCTCTCATTTATCCCAATTAGCAGGAATGTTGAAAACCATCTCACACTCAGGCTTCAATTAATTTTCCCCATGCATTTCCTGGCCTGGGCCGTTGGCATCCTTTCTAAGCAGAAGTCCAGCTAATAAATGTCAGGGGTTTTGTCAGAACTGAGACAACATATTCCTAATTACCTGCAACAAATTTAGAAATACCTGGCAGCTGATTTCTCCTGTGATGTCCTCCAGAGTCACTGATGGAAGATAGCCTGTTGAACTCCTAAAATGTCCTGAAAGCGGGCTGTGGCATTGCGATAAAGACTCTCTTTTTTGACTGATCAAAATTGGAATCTGTGTATTTCACAGTATTCAATCCTCAAATTAAATTCAATTCAAAGTAAAATGCACTCACTTCCTAGACTTGTTTCTTTTTGGCAGAGCATTGCCCTTGTTATCGTTTTGTATTTGATCTGAGTTCTGAAATGTCAAATTGACCCCTACTGCTACGATCACAGAGTGAGCTGAACTGTGAGTATCCTGAGAGAAATACTGTGCAGTTTTAGTTCTCAGGTGCACTGAATGAGCCATGAAAAGTTCTTCTTACAAGCATAGGAGTACCCAGAAGTTTTATGTGGAATGCCCCTCTGTTAAAACCAGCCCTGCCTTGCATACCACTGCAGGACATGAGAAGGTCCCTTCTGCATTTCTTGTTGCAAGGACAGTTCATGTATAAATTTTTCATTTTCAAGGTGCTTTGTGACATTTAGCAGAAAGATAATCCTAGGAATTATGCTGTAGCACCCACATAGATGCCTGTAGAGGGGAAATGGGGGCAGATATGATTTATCCCTTTTTTATCCCTTCTTCAATCCTGCCACCTTCTAAATGTGACCAGGGCATTGACTGACTCAACAGAAGAGCAATTCAGTCAGGCGAAGGGCATTAGCCACAAGGTGGGCAGTGAAACATAAAGCACAGCATCCTGAATCAGGACCTGCAGACCAGTGCAGCCTCTAAGCTGCTTCTCATTCTATTTATCCTTCTAAATCATCCATCTCATCAGGGCATCTACCCTGATAACTGTCCAGCAATTGCTGCAGTCTCCTTGTGTAACTAGTAATAAGCTGATCATTTGTTAATCAGTGGCCTCTGCAAGCAACCACAAAAGAAGGCATGAAGAAACAACTGGGCCATGGTCTGAGGTCTAGAAAATCTAGAAGAATTACAGGGTTTGTTATCTATGCCCTTCAGATGGAGTGTGAAATTGTTGGGGGAAAAAAAGGATAATTAAAAAATTTATCTGATAGCTACATTCAGTCTCTTTTTAAACGACACAACAAGGCCAAGCAGCACTGCTGAAGAAATCTCAGAAATACCAACAGAAATCTATTCAATTCAGTGGAGGATTAAGGCAGAGTTCAGTAAATTATCAGCACTCAACAAATCCCACCATCTAATAATTAAAAGCCCAGAAGTATGAAAACTGGGATAGTAAAGGATCTTGTCACTTTGACTGCTCCAGGAGGCTTCACATTAGTTGCTTATGGTAGTGGAATATCTAAGATCTTTCCATAATTTGTAATTTATTGCTACTATAAGTATTCTACTGTGTGTGTAGCATGTATGGCACATAATAAGTTAGCCCTGAGGACCCTTCAGGAGCTTCATAGCTAAAAAGACAGACTGATAATGTGTGATCTAGGAAAATCCTGTAATAAATCCTTCTTTCTCAAAGCACAAATTACCCCCGAATCTACTCTCCTAGGGGGCTGAACAGTGAACATTGCAAAGCCATCTGACATGGAATACAGAGAGGTCCTATGCTAAACAGAAGGGATATCACACGTGGCTGGAGTTGAGCCCACACAGAGGCTCTTTTCAAATTAACATATTTACCTAAGCCAGTGACACCCACAAATTTGTAACTCCTCTTGAGTAAAAGCTAAACTGTTACTACAGGGAACTTAAAAAACACCAATGCAATATAAACAACATTAATTGAGTACACAGGGTAGGAAAAGGGTGTCTGACCTGCTCTGCTACATTTTGCTGAGCCACAGAAGTAGCAGCCTTAAATAGAATGAGAAGCACCTCGTCCCTCTGCACAGAGCCAGGTTAGAGACCTGCAGAACCTCTTGCAATTTTTCAGACTAAATATTCAGCTCTTTATTGTAAGGTCAGTCACTTCTCATCACTTCTAATGACCATGGATGAAGAGGTTACATAGGTGCCATCAGACTATGTCTCCTGGAGGAGAACATCAATCTCATTTTCCTTCCAGCTCCCAGCTGATGGCAAGATTGTAGCTGCCGTCTGTCTATCTTGGACCTGGGCTCTGTTCAGCCCCTGGGCAAGCCACTTCCTCGTCCTCCTGTCCAGCTTTAGCTAGATGTCACCTTCCTATCTAGTCTTCCCAGGCTCAGGGACACTGATAAGTCTCAATGTCACCAAAGACCAGGCTGCAAGAGGAGCAATTTCATCTCAGATGTGGTGTGACAATGTGGTACCAAAACACTGCTGAATCACTCCCATTAATGTTTCTTTGTCCTATCTCTAAGGATGGGTTAAGTTTTCACATGGGGAACACAGGGATGATGCTTTCGCTGTACATGTCATGATAGAACCCTCCTTACTGGCAGTAAGCTTGACTGGGTTCCTCTGGATTAGTAAAGAGGAAAAGGATTTTTACACTCTCTATTACTGGTTTTTAACCTCCTGGACATCCTGCAGCTAAAACAGCTCTGTCCAGCCTTCTGCTGAAAAGCAGGCCCAGATAACTTCTTTCTCCCTCTTCTTTCCTGTAGATGCATTTATAATGGCTTGTATTTACTCAATAATCCACACAATACAAAGCTGACACCATTACTGAGCTGGAGTCTTTTGACATCTTTCTCCAGGTTTAACATCACTAAAATATGCATAATCAGACTGTGAGGTCTAACCAAGAACAGTAAAAAGGAGATTAACTGAATCCATCGGAGACTTGGCAAAGAATATGGAATGTTTTACACATTATTTTGTTCTTTAGACATATTATACAAAATTCTGTTTACTGGGCAGTTTGGTATTTCCTACTTATTTAGAAGAAGTGTGCCTCAATGTATATATAAATGCTGTAGTAAACAAGCAGATTGAATGCAAGTATGTGTCATCAAAAAGAAAATTTCTGTATAGATTGAGAAACTTTCAATTTTCTGAGGTTTCCACATGTTCTTTCTGTTGCTGGCCATAAAGGTGAAGGTTTTACCTGCAGGTTCTCATACAGGTGGTCACCAGTGTGCTAACTCCAAGAAGGAAAACTTTTACTCTACAGAGACAGAATCACTGCAGAGCTTCAGTTAAAATGAGGAAACATGCAGTCATGTGTCAAGGAGGTCATTACCTGGGAATAACTGTGAGCAAGTTAGAAAATAAGTAAAATAATAAATATTCAAATGAGATACCGAGACTGCCTTTGGGACATGTGACTGCCTCCCTGCTTATGAAAGACCAGACCAGGCAGCAGAGCTTTGTCCAGCAATTTCTTATCCCTTGGAGGCTCTTCCTCTGCCCACTGCAGTCAGCAGACAGTGAAGGTTGCCTGTGCCAACCTGTGCTGGCACTAAATTAAGAGGGTTTGGTTGCAATAGCAAGACTTTCTTTTTTATCTCATTCAGTTGAAACTGTTGGTGTCTGTTTACCACTGCTCCCCGCTGCACACGTGAATGTCATCATCTGAAATCCTAAGTCCCTGAACCCTTTATCAAAATAAATTTCTTCAGGACATTTATAAACATTTCTTCATTTATTTCTAGCTGTTTGGTAAGTGTAGGTAAGTGTATGCCTCTGCTACACCCTTTAGTGACTGTGTAAACCATATTGCACAGAGGGGTAACAACTTCTCTCCATATGAGATCTCTGTGAGAAGCCAATAAGCACCTTGGCAGAAGCCTCAGCCCAAACCAAAGATAATTTCACTAGCTGAAAAGCAGACCGTGTGTGTGAAGAGACTCCACTGGAAATTACTATGCAAAAGGTTGTGCCTTCTTCAAATGCTCGGAAGTTCTGGAAAATCCAAATAAGGCAGACCAGACTGTAAACACGTCCTGCAGCACAGCTAACAAAGAGGATTTGAGGTGTGTATAGGCAGGAAAAGCTCTTAAAGCCAAAAGCAAAGAAACTGCTTCCTGCTGTTGGATTCTTGCTGCCTTTAGGAAATCGGGCGGTTTGCACATGTTGTAAGTGAACAGGATTAGACCAAAGCAGCAAGTGACTCCATCAGCTGTTTTCTCTCTCATAACTGAGCCCGGCCCGAGCCCTGGGTTTCTAATCACTTTAGGTCAAAAAAGGGGCATCTGTCCTTTATTTCTTGCACTGTCCTCCCAGTTATGCTCCTTTAATCCTATTTCTATTTAATTTATTTTCACATTTCTATAAATCAATTTGGAAAGGCACATCTCTGTTCCTGTAAGAAATAGGCTTCAGGACTAAGGACATAAATGAGAAACATTATTAGGAAGACACAGACTTCTCTGGTTTTGTTTTTCTAAAGTGAAATAGATAATTTATGGCATAAATGATCAATTACAACAATTTTCACACATAAAAGGAATTAAATGTATTTCCCACTAGGCTAAATAATATGTTTCCTTCAAGATTTTCTGAGCTGCCAAGAACAAAACCATTTCAAAACTAATATAATAATCCAAGCATTACCTGACACCCCCTATGTGAAGTTAAATTTTAATTAGTTTTCCTTTCAGTTGTATTAAATAGAACACGTGTGACCAAATGAAGTGTTCCAAGGCAAAGATACAGAAAACCACCTCTGTGGTGCCCTTGAATAAAGGACTAAATTTAGTTTATAGACAGTGATAAGGAAAATGCCTGGATCCACTCTGATTCCAGTCCTGTGAGGACAGTCTCTTGGGATGCAGAAAGGAGATGATGCTCCCCAGCATTATGACTCACTTAGCTCTTCAGGAAATCCATCTGAAAGCAAATATTATGTGGGGATTTGTGAGAGAAAACTCCTCACCCACCTCTGCCCCCACCAACACATGCACCTACCACTAGGGAAAAAATCCATGCTTGTCTCACACGTGAGGAGAAATTCTAGCTCAGAACTTTGGACACTGCCACACTGACTAGGAAAGGCAGAAGTTTTTTAACATTCATGCTAACTAGATGCAGCCTCAGATGGTGATTCTCAGTCCACCCGGATCTCTTCAACATCCCCTCACCCCAGGTGGAAATTTCTGCTTCTGCACTGCCCACCCATTAGCAAACTGCACAGCTTTGCTATTGGAAATGTGGCTGGCACTATTTCGGAAGCAAAAAAAAAATTGTAACAGTGAAAGCTCTGTCATGACTGGAAAGGAGTCAACTGGAAAACAACATTTTCAGGTGCATGTGAAAAACAGCTAAGCGTTTGCAGGTCTGAGGAAATGGTGACTCCCACAACAGTGAGTGCCAAACACCAAGCAGAGACACAGAGCCAGACTGAGTGGCTCTTCTGCAGATGTTTAAGTGAAAGTAGCTGTGGCTAAACTCTAGCTCCTGATACAACATCTAGACATACTTGCTGCCTTGACACTCAGGGGAGGACATGGTCCATGGTCCCCCTGCTGCAAGTGGCTCCCTGTGGCTTGTGTTCCTTGAGCAAACAAACATGCACCATGGTAGCCCAAATGAATAAATATCACCTTATGTGGTTATTTAAGTCAAAAATATAAATAATAATATGATGGCAGTGTGCAACAAGGAAATTTTTTATACAATGTGAAACTGAGAGTATGGGTTGTATGCCTTGGGATGTAGCAGGTGAGTATACATGGATAACTGTTTGTGGTTTGAATGTGTAGATGTACCAAAGGATGCCATTTTCTGAGTACAAAACTCTACCAGATACGGGGCACAGGCTTTTCTAAAGAAATTAGACAATTTGCTGCTTGAAGGAGAGACTGCAATCCTTTCACTCTGTGCAGTGGCCCATGAGCTGGCCTGTGACCTGGTATGTCTGAATCAATGTGACTGATGGAAATTCAGCTGGGGAGATTTTCTTTCTTTTTCATGAGAGGGTGAACAAAGGTGCCAAATTTTGTTGAGAAACTGTAATAACATTTCAAAAAGTTAGTTCCTATCCCTTTAACATTTATTAAGGCACATATAATGCCCATTTGTATTAAAATTGATTGAAATGGATATATGCAAGGTGAAAGTGTGTGACAGAGTTTCTGCCTGAAGGAGACTTCACAGAAGGAACCTTGACCTTATCAGTTCACCCTAAGTAACACAAGGGTGCCATCCTGCAGGACATATTGTAAATTCTGGCTTTAATTTATTGATAGCCTCAGGAGCTCAAGGCAGCTGCAAATGCAGTTTACCTGCCCAGTTAAAGTGGTTTTATGGCTGTTGTATACCTCTGAAGTCAGCAATGTGTACCACTAAATCAGCCTTTGTCAATTTTACCAGGCTTTTTGAGAGAACAAAAAGAAGGACGCTGCCATTGCTTTACTTCTTAACCTTTGGTGTTCTCAGGAGCTTTTGTCATTCTGAAATTGTGCCCAAATGCTTGAGGTTTAATGTGGCATTTATTACTCACCTTTATTGTTTGGGATTTGTTGTGTAGTTTATTAAAATCCTTAGTTTGAAATATCCACCTGTGTATAAATCAAGCTATATAAATAAACAACCTTGTACCAGAGGAACATAATATTTAGAGGTTGTCTAAGTGGGAATGTGAGCTGGAAATGGAGTGTCTAGTGTTTGCTTCACTGTTTGAGTGGATGCTCCCATTCTATGCTGAATGCTTTCTCATGCCTCAGTTTACTTTGTTTTGGAAGCCAAGAAAGATAAACCATAAAAAAACCCTCAGAGGATACCAAGATTTTTTCCAGACTGACCTTGGGCTAGTGGGAGCCAGGAACATGGAATGGACAGGGTATTGTTCTGTTACAACCCTATCAAGATGTTTCATCCAGATCTACTGCTTGCACATGCTCCAATTCCCAAATACCTCTTTGTCCCCACCTGGTAGCTCTGCACGAGTCTTTCTTATGCAGCTCATTTTCTTCTTATGATGTTTGAATGCATAGGAATCTTCTGTGTCTTCTTAAACAACTACAGTCACCAGGAGCAGGGAGCTGGAAAGCAAGGAAAATAAAACCAGCAAGAAGTTATACTTCCGAATCATCAAGATGAAATAGATCACTCAGTTTTAGCTTTTAAAGCATTCATTTGGTCACCTGCAATAATGCTAATGCAACTTAAACCAAGACTTCTTGTTGTGGAGTTACAGGACAAACTTGATCTTGACCAAACTTGAGTGATGTGTGGGTGATATTCTTGGCCATATGTGATGCTTCCTAAAAATTCTATCAAAATAGTGAATGTGGATTGCACGTGGAAGCTCCTTTATTTACAGTTTAAATATGACTGCCTTTGAATTTGGTCCCTGTGTCCTCATGGGATTTGCTATACTCATGCTGTAGAAGCCCAAACCCACCTTTTGAAGAGGACTCTCTTCCTTTCAAGAGGAGGGCAGTAAGTTTAGTCCCTGTAGAGTTATGAAAAGAGAAAGTTGGCTGGAAGTTCATTTATTCTGTGCAGGAATGCCACAATATCATTTGTGGGATCCCCTGCGCCAGCTGAACTGGGGTATACACAAAAAGCAGGTTACAGCTGTCAGTGTTCTCTGCCACTGAAGCGTGGTACATCTGCTGTTTTCAAACTGTATACAGGACACTTCCCTGTGGCTATAGGCAAAAGATGCCTTGAATGGTCACTCAGAAAATTTTACATGACTAGCAGTGCCTGCTACAGCTCTGCTGGGCACAGCACTTTTGTGCTTGTTAAAGGAATGACAAGGAAATGTGGAACCTTCAGCTACAAGCTGAAGCTCATTTCTGTTTTTCAAAGCCAGAAATCTGGATTTAGATGCCAGTCTCCAGAAGCTGCTAACAACAAAACCCAGTTGTTGGGGAATTGCTGCTCTTGTGTTTCAGGTGAGGAGTTGTAACTGACTTTGGCTCTTTACTTGAAAAAACATGCAGTTATGCTAAAATTTTCCTCTTTCTAGTGCTGCTGCCCCTGCTCCCATGCCTCCTCAGGCAGCTGAACCATAAGGCAGTAATGAAAGGCATCTTTTTACTCCGTCAATACCATTGTTTATTTTATCTCTGCAGCTCACACTAGGTCTTTGAATGAAATATAAAAACAGCCATGCTGTTATCAGCACAGGGCAGAAGCAGATGGGAAACTTGTGCTATTGCTCTGACTAATGCTGTGTCTTCACACTGCTGCAGTGTAATGCTGGGAGGCACTGGGTGCCTTCAGCATCCCCTCAACTCATCCTAAAAAAGAAAAGGAACTTCAAAGCATTCCTCATTTCCCTGAAGGTACTCAGCACCACAGATTACTCAGCCAGAGCTGGGCAGTCTGGCTTGTGCAGGTGACCTCTTCCTCTGTGCTGTCAGTCAGACTGACTCGGATCTTTTTAGCCAGAAGCTTTCCTGGAGTCACTGGAGGTTTCTGTCAGCATAGCTCAGGAGGTGCCACACACTGCATAGGTTTGCATCTCACCCGCTGGCTTCTCTTAGCCCAAGTTCAAGCATTTAGAGCTTGTGTAGCAGAAGCAGAAAGGGTAATACCACAGGCTCTCTAGTGGTTTCTGCCCTGGGCAGATAAGAGCAGCACTTATCTGCCCAGACATTGCCATGACTCAGTTCAAAGTTGCGAAGATAAAATAAACTGGAGTGTTCCTATAAAAATAATGATCTTTGTAGAAGCTCCAGAAGCACCAGGAGAAGGATACATTTGAAGAGAATAATAGTCTAAAATTATTATTGCTGTTTTATTATTGTTTTGTATTGAGCCTTCCTCTAGGACTGGAGCTGTTATACTGGGCACGGGAAATGTGTGGCTCCCAGCCTAAGCACCAGAGTGGGAAGAAGGGAAAGAGCGGTACAGTAAACAAAGTAGAGCATATCATCCTCCTCACATCATAAGACATTTTCCTCTAATTAATGTTTTTTTCCTTATAAGCCAAATACAGTGACTGGGATTTCTGTTAAAAAATGCAAATGAGACCAAAGCTCCCAGATTACACTAACTTTCCACAGGAGTCAGACTCCAAGCTGCTTTTATCCAAACAGGGCTGCATTATCACCCTTTGCTTCACAGCTCCACTTTTGCTGTCTTCACAGCACATCCTCCTTTTTCGCTGTTGGAATGTTACCTCTTGGAAAGACAGCATGGAGGGGAAGAGACAAATGCTGAAAAGAAACCAAAACCAACAACCAAAGGAACAGCAGCTGTTTAATTTTGCCCAGACACTAGCAACATTTGCAGAAGTCCCTGAAGAAATGGCTGAGTAGGCTTGAATCAGACAGAGCAGTCCAAGGCGAATGGAATTCATCACCTTGCCTTGCCATTCATAACAAGGCAAGGAAGCTCCAGGGGAAGAGAAAGTTTTTATGGCTGTGCATTAAGAGGGCAGCCTCTAGCCCTTGGCAATACTGTGAAAGGATCTTTGCAGTCCTGAAGAGTAAACCACATCTCAGGTTGCCTCATATTGGTGTCTCTCAGTGCTTAATTTTCCCCATTGTTCATCTGGCCATTGTCATGGAAAGTTTTTTTAGCATTTAGACTAAGTTGACTGTATTAATTGTGAGATTACAGGAAAAGAAGAGAAAGACCCAATGAAAGATTGCTCTTAGACCTACAATAAAAAATTATCTTTTCTCTTAACATCAGGATCTCCCAGCCCACACAGAAACCAGTACCCAGAACATTTCTAATCCTTTACTGAAAAACAATCCAAGATCACTCTTAAGCCACTCCAGAAAAGAAAGGCAATATCATCTTGATCATAGTTCATAAAAACCTTTGCCAAGGTGGCAGGAATCAAGGAGCAAGTCTGGAGATCATTACAAGGGACAAGATCCAAAAATATAAGGAGTTATGCTTTTGTGTCTACTAAGTGTCATGGGGCAGTTGGATGTAAGCAAACGTATTCTGCCTGTGGCTGAGGTAACATATGTATAGCTAAGATCACCTCAGCCACAGGTAGAACACAGGTAGATGTTTATTTTTTTTCTTGGAGACTGGAAATGTTTTGCATTATTGTGTTTAACCTCTTCTTTCTCTGATCCACCTTCAGGTATCTCCATGCCTGTACCCGTCTTTGGACTGCAAGATAAATCCAAAGTGTTTAAGGATTGCAGCTGCTTACTTGCAGATGAGAATTTTGTTCTCGTAGGCTCTTTTGTGGCATTCTTCATCCCTCTAACCATCATGGTAGTCACTTACTTTTTAACTATCAAGTCGCTGCAGAAGGAAGCTATGTTATGTGTGAATGACATTGGCCCAAAGACCAAGTTTGCTTCATTTAGCTTCCTCCCTCAGAGTTCCTTGTCCTCAGAGAAACTCTTTCAGCGCTCCTTGAACAGAGACATAGGGACTTCTGGGAGAAGAACCATGCAATCCATCAGCAACGAGCAGAAGGCTTCCAAGGTTCTTGGCATTGTCTTCTTTCTGTTTGTTGTGATGTGGTGTCCGTTTTTCATCACCAATGTGATGGCTGTAATTTGCAAGGAGTCATGCAATGAAAAAGTCATTGAAGGACTCCTTAACATATTTGTTTGGATTGGCTACCTTTCTTCGGCTGTCAACCCACTCGTATATACATTGTTCAATAAAACTTACCGCTCAGCTTTCTCTCGTTACATTCAGTGTCGCTACAAGGAGGAGAAGAAACCTTTCCAGCTGATTTTAGTGAACACTATCCCAGCACTTGCATATGATTCCAGCCAGCTCCAGCTAGCACAAATGAAGAGTTTGAAAAAAGAGGCAAAAATGATGGCTAAGGATTACTCAATGGTCAAGATAGGAATACATCATTTGGATGGTACCTCCAAGGGAAGTATCAGCCCAGGGAATGAAAAGGTTAGTGGTGTGTGATGGCTGTCAGCTGCCATGACAACCACTGTGCGTACGCTGAAAATTTCACCTGGCTGTGAGAAGCTCTGATAGCTTAGGAAAATCAGCCCTGTTCAAGAGACCTTCCAATAACATCATATACTCATATTATCCTGTGGATGAAAAGCAGGGTTTTAATGGTATCAAATGTGCAATTTTTTTTCATACAGTACTTTGGCTGTTTTAAGCACAGGCTTTATTAAACTTATTTTTTTAATATTCTAAAGGATATATTTCTTAAAGAAAAAAAAATGCAATTTCTGGTACTATAATATGGGCTGTGAAAAAACCTACACATTTCTTTTCTCTTTGCAAATGAAAGCTAAGCTGTCCTTTGATGTTCTCGCAGAGTAGGCTCCAGCTAGTTTGTCTTGCTACAATTGAGTTTTGTTACTATTAACTGAATGAGCACTTTACCGAATTTTAAATAAAATTATGGTTAATTTGCTAATGTATATTTAAAATAAATTTTAAAGTACTAAAGGAAGTCTATTAAAACTGCTATAGATTAATTATATGGACATTTTGTTTACTGTTTTTATGGCTATTTTTTCCCTCTGAGTAACCATTCTGAAATGTCACCAGGCTTTTCTGCCATTTGTTCTGTATTTCAAATTAACAATCTTCAAAGGTAAATTATACTTGAATGATCCTTTGTTTCTAACACCACCTGTAATATTTATTTCATATGTTGTTCTTTATTTCTGCTCAAAAATTTCATGTGTTGAGCTTAAAATTTGAAAGTAATTATTGAGATTGATTCCCTGCTCCTTCCCAATGGTGTTGACAGGGAAGTGAGGAGAGAAAAGAGTGGAAAACCAGGCACAACATTGCTAAATTATTTCAGGAATGATTCCAGGTCCATGCCTCTGTTCGATTCCAACAAAGGCTGATTTAAGTAAAGTCAGAGGAAGTTTTGCATGAGTAAACCTTTCAGTAAAAGGTTGCAGCAGATCCTCTCTCATTGTTTCTCTTTGGTTAAAAAAGGCCATTTTGAAGACTGTCCTTCTGGTTTTGTTTTAAGCTTTGTAGAGCCAGAATTATTAGAAAACTGTTAGTTGCTAAAAATTGTTTTCCCTGGTTTTGCTGTATTGCTGTTAAGGCAGATTGCTCAGGAACGGTCAGTAGCTTGCACTACTAGGACTCAGCCTTAATGAAATATGTATGGGCAAATGGGGCTCACTTGAAAAATAACAGGACTTTTAAGCAGCACTGTATTTCACCTGCATAGCTCCAAGGGCAGAATACATTGCATAAAGAACATAAAATACATTGCTTGACAGGCATGCCTAGTCATGAAACTCTTTTCTTTTGGGAATCACTGCCAATGTCACTGAAGCCAGTGGGACTTTGCTGAAGAGGAGAAATATAAATGTTGCATTCACCTGCAAAACTTAAATCCAAGCATTTGATTCATTCCATTTGATTTGTTGCATCCATAATCTCATCAAAACCGGGATGTATTCCAGTGTCTCTGGAAAAAACACTGCCCATCCAGAAGCCAAACTCCAATGCCTTCATCAGTCCTTTCCTTGAAGTTGTTCCATTTTCACAGAACAATTACATTTCCACTAAGTCAAAGAAAGAGAGAGAGAGAACAAAACTGAATCTAATTCTAGCCTACCAGCTGGGAGACTTTGGAAGAAGACTTTTAGCTTAAGATACTGATCGGTGGCAGACAAGGACTTAAAAGTTGGCTGGGTATTTGACTGATTTCCAAGACACTGATTTTGTTGTTACATATATTGAATAACTAAATCTGTTAGTTTTAAGAGCCCTTTGCTCCAATGTGGGATAGGCAGAGCCACCATACACTGTCAAACGGGAGCTCTGCATGCACATGTTGACACTGACTCACTCCACAGACCTCAGCCTGCATGTCTAGTTCAGAGTGTTCTGTTGTAGCCCCACTGCAGTGATGAAGCCATGCATGTCATCTATCAGCTCACGGCCATTAATGACCTCCTCCCCTAAACTGCTAATTAAGGATCCCCTGATAAATCAAGTAGTATAAATGCTGTGCTCACTTGATCACCACAACCAAACTGAACAGCTTCAGCAGAAGTAAAAATGAACTTGCTGCTCCCATCTCTCTATGCACAAACCCTGGTCCCACACAGCACTGTGTGAGGGGTGCCACATATGCAAAGAAGGGATTTCAAGGGGAATCCAACTGCAGCTGAGTATGAGGACTACCATAGTAGTAGGTGGGAGCAGGGACTTTCCAGTGTTTCCTGACAAGTTTGACAAAGACCCTAAATCTGGGCATTTGAACTAACAAAGGACAATGGCCAGCTTGTATCCCACAGGCCAGCCAGGCAAGGGGTGGAGCACTACTGGAATACAACTGGTCCAGGTCATCCCATGAAACAAGGTATTCACATACTTCCTGGTGTCCAGATGTCTCCAGTCCACAACCGGGGTGATGGTTTTGAGGATTACCCTTGGGAACGGGCACCTCAGGGAATAAGTAGGCAGTGATAAAACCAAAGGTCTTCTGTGAGCAGAGGTTTGAGGCTCAAGATCTGTCACCAAACCAGATTGCCTTCTTATGATGACAGGGGATCCAAGGCCTTTAAACCTGTGTATGAGGGGAAAGGAAACACAGAGGCTTACGCCAGTGGAGGGAATTGCCACATTTTGTGCCTGTCTTGATGCGAGTTTCTCAGGCTTTGCAAGAGAAAGAAGTAGATGGGACAGACAGCTTGGGTCCTATTGCCCATTTGTGCCAGGGAGCAGTCCACCTGCATGCTGCATGACGTGTATGGCACCCTGCACTTCTCCAGGGCTCAGTTCCTCCCCAGACTCCCCAGGCTGGTCTGCACTGTCTCCTTCACCAGCGTGCATTTGATAAACTGTTACTGAACATTTAACATTCACTGCTTATGCTCTCTGCTTACTGTCTGCATTTCACCCACATGGCAGAGCAGGATTAGCCCTCCATTTCTCTTTCATTTCACCTTCTGTTCCTCTTTCACAATGTCACATTGCTCAGGTTGCAAACAGTGACAGGGAGTAGTTCACTACAATCAGAGAGGATTTCAATTACTGGCTTGATGTTTCATTAGAAGATGACTGAACAATATTTTTTTTTCCAACTTATTAAAATAAACCCCATGTTTTGGACCTAAGAAACTTGAGAGCATTTCTTTAATTGACAGCTGGAGATAACATAACACTTATTTTTTGCTTAGAAGTGGGGATAACTAATGCCTGACATTTTGGTTCTGTAAGCACTCAGATAGGAGTTTTTATTGAGTGATCACCAGCTTTTGCCTAGATGCCTCTCAAAGCCAAGAATACACAGCAGATAAAGACCAATATCTCCAGCTCTTCGTGGACATTTTTGAAAGTTTAACGAGGCCTGATTTTTGCCACCTTGCACCAAAATATTAATAGATTTTTGTGCAGTTTGCCTTAGTGAGGATGACAGTCAGGATCTGAATTTGTTCTAGCCACCATTCCAGATCTGCAAGAGGTTGCTCATCAGTAGATAGCAATTAATGGACTCATTATGCTGCAGACAGATGACAAAGTTCAGCTGTTTTAAACCAGAATTTACAGCGCTGGGCCCACGCTTGGGATGAAAACAGTTTAGTATGACCAGTTTCAGAGCAAGATTTCCACCTTGCAAAAAAATGTGTTTTCATTATGCATCAGACCAGAACAGAAATCTTTGTAATTTTTCAGGTAAAAAAAAAAGAAAAAAAGAAAAAAAAAAGAAAAAAAAAGAAAAAAAGAGAGAAAATATTTATACAGACTCATTTGGAGGTTAGGGTCTTCCCCTACCTCACAGAAAAAACATGCTGAGTCACTGTAATATCATCCAAAAAATGCACTTCATCATAGGAAAAAAGTTTCGACCAACAATTTTTCAAGTACATTGATGTTTTATTTCTGTTAAGACTGCATCTGAAAAATGTCCAAAGACATGAAGCTCACCATGTATCTCCTAAGCTGGTGTGCATCCTTTATACACTTCAGGGTTAAAATTCCTATGTATCTATCCCATCCAGTCAACCATGCACTGTTACTTATGTAATTATTGACAGACAGTGAGATGCATTCTATTTTCAATACCTACATGTTTGCTTATGTAAATACATAGAGAAAAACATTTGCTGTATTTTGTAATGTTAATGTAAAATGGTGTTCCAATGCTTTATTGTTTTGTTAGATCCCACTGCTAGTAAAGCAGATTAAAATATTTAAATGCCATCAGTTGTTTTATAAACTGGAGGTTTGTGCTAAGTAGCTGATTTGGTTTGGTTTTATTTGTCCCATAAACACACAGTACAATGTCTGCTGAAGGCTAAAGTAATTTTAAATATTTTTGCTGGACAAAAAGAAAGAGCATGTTGCAGAATTTAACTATCTAAGTAAATTGGCCCAAAATGTGCCATTGTAATCATTCTCTAAGGACAGCCATTCTTCCACTGAAGTGGTATACTCTTTAGATGAGTACGTACATCTTAAAACATTTCAGTCTCAGAAACAGCATATTTGCAATAGTAATAAGCCAATTAAATTAATTTCACTGAGAAGTAGAACTGTAAGTTTAATATTAATAAGCAGCTGTATTGGTTTGCATGGCAAGATTTTAGGAGTGGGGAACCTATAGGAATGGCATCTGTGAGAAGCTGCCTGAAGTTTCCCCCATGTCGGACACAGCCAATGCCAACCGGATCCAGGACGGACCAGCCACTGGCCAAGGCCACGCCAATCAGGACTGGTGGCAGCACCTCTGGGATAACAGATGTAAGACGGGGCCAGGGGGTGAGCCGGACCTGCACCATTGCAGCCGGAGAGAGGAGCGAGAATATGCGAGAGCAACAGCTCTGCAGTCACCAAGGGCAGTGGAGAAGGAGAGGCAGGAGGTGCTGCAGGAGCCAGAGCTGAGATTCCCCTGCAGCCCGTTGAGGACCTCATACCGGAGCAAGTGGATGCCTGAAAGAAGGCTGTGACCCCACGCGAAGCCAGTGCTGCAGCAGGCTCCTGGCAGGATCTGTGGGAAGCCAGCGGAGAGAGGAGCCCACTGCGGAGCAGATTTTGCTGGCAGGACTTGTGACCCTGTGGAGGACCCACGCTGGAGCAGTTCCTAAAGAACTGCAGCCCGTGGGCAGCTCTCCCGTTGGAGAAGTTCGTGGGGGACTGTTGCCCGTGGGAGGGACCCACGCTGGAGCAAGGGAAGTGTGAGGAGCCCTCCCGCTGCAGTGGAGGGAGCGGCGGAGACAGTGTGTGATGAACTGACCGCAGCGCCCATTCCCCGTCCCCCTGCACCGGGCGGAGGCAGAGAAATCGGGAGTGAAGTTGAGCCCAGGAAGAAGGGAGGAGGGTGGGGGGAAGTTATTCTCAGACGTGTTTTTATTTCTCATTCCCCGGCCCTAATTGGATTGGCAATAAATTAAACTAATTTCCTCAAGTCAAGTCTGGTTTTCCCATGACAGTAGCTGGTGAGTGATCTCTCTCCCTGCCCTTATTTCGACCCGCGAACCTTTCCCTGTGCTTTCTCTTCCCTGTCCATCCGAGGCGGGGAGTGCCAGAGCGCCCAGCCAGAGCCAGCCCGCGCCGCAGCAGCGCAAACACATGCACAGACAATAAGGCCCGGGTCATAGGACCACAGTGCCATCTACTGACCGTATTTCCTTTCACGGGGAGCATTGAAATCAGAAACTCCCCAATGGATTTTGATACCTTTTCGTTTTCTCCATCTGAAAACCAAAATAAATGTATTCCTCCAGCTGAGGAGGAATACAGTGTACACGCTCTTGTTTACAATTGCAACGCATATCGAAGTAGGACAACTGTTAATAAGTAAAGGTTTCATCAAGCTTCGTAATGTGTAGAGAAAAGCATACAAAGGCGTGTTTTTTCTGAAAATATCAAACAAAGAGAAAGAGATTGTTTTAGCTGCAAACCTGTGAGGCACAACAGGGTGAACTGTGCCAAATAAGATCCCTGAATTGAAAATCCATTCAGTTTTACCCCCAAAGTATTAGACTACTGTATGTAGGCTCCAGTGTATCATAATTTCCTAGGTTCTTTGGAAAACTCCTTGCCAGATTTACCTGTTTCCACATCATTTTTGCTGACCATTGAAGAGGAATACATTTAGCTTATCCATCTGGCACTTCAAGATATAGAAGTAAAGATACTCGGAAAAGAAGATAGGCAGTCTTCATAGTACAGTGTTCTGAGGGAACACCTTGAATTATGGCAAAAGGGTCTTTGGAAATTTTATATAACACAGTGAAGTTCTTTGATATACCTGCAGCTTTTACATGGCAAATAGGCACAGCCATTCAAAAACCTCTTTGATGGAATCTGATTATGTCTGATTAAATTACAATCACAGACATAGCATGTTACCTGACCCTGAAAACAGTTGTGATAATGGTTCTGCGAACCATAATCAATTATGTCTATAGTTATTTGACTACACCTAAGCTTAACATTTTTCAGTCAGACTGAAATCTCCATTTTAGGATAAAGGAAAGCTGACAAACTCAATAGTTTTATTCAAATTCAGTGTGTCAGTTTACATGTGTAAAGTTACTCATATTCTTAATATTTGCAGGACATCAGTTAGGAGGAACTGCATCTAAATTGCTTGGGTTATGTCACTGTGCAACCAGTACAAAGCCATGTAAAATAGGGGATGGTTATAGTTGCATTAATATTTTAACTACCAACATCATATCAAAATGAAAAATTAAAAACTAATGCAAGCAAAGAATTTTAAATGGTTGTGAAGAAAAATTGGAGTTCATCATGGCCATGAATTATAAATTTTCAAGTGCTGGACTTGTTTATATTTCATCTAAAATGTGTAAGGTTATTATATTTTAAGTATGACTACTTTGCCATCCTGGGTTGATTGCAAAGACCACATAATACTCTGTGATGGCTCTGAAGATGACAGGTGAAATTCAAAGTAGAAAAAGTAAGGTGGTGCATTTTTTGGGGAAAAAATCAACTCTACCTTTTCGTATGGAATAATATACTCTAAACTGACTGTTACTACATGGGAAAAAGATCTTTATGTTATGGTACCATGAAAAAAATGGGAAAAAGATCTTTATGTTATGGTACCATGAAAAAAAATGTATCAGTAGTAGTTACAAAAGTATTTGAGGATAACTGTAAAGAGTACATAGAAGAGCAACAAGGACCATCAGTTATAGGCTGGCTCTCATGTAGGTAAATATCTGAATGGATTAGGACTCTTAAAATACAGGACAAATTCATGAAGCCATTGAGAGCTCTTTAGCACAGAGACGATAGACATTTCTAGCCAGAGAACTGAAGGGATCTCAGACTCCTAGATGTTAGCAGGTGCTCTCTGGAGCTGCTTGCCAAATGCTTGTGCTCTTCCTTCTACCAGTTTGTGCTGCAGCTCATATTCAAAATAGGTTGTTAGGATGCAGGGACCTTTGTTCTGCCCAACTACAGCTACTCTTCTGTTAGATTTCAAAGGAAAAAGTGATCCGTATATGAATTGAATTAAGCAGTTCCCCATTTTTCTGTTCCTGCTCTTCCATAAGTATTTCTGCAAGTGCATTTGCAGTTGGCATAAAAAAAATCTCAAGGAGTTTATTTGCATATTTGTAGGTCACAATTTACTGAGAATACAAATATTAGCATTTTGTGAGTTCACATTCTTCCTGTTACATGTTAAGTGGTCTGTAGCAGTAGTAAAGATTGAGTCTCAATAATCCTTAAGCACTTCCTCACTGCTCTCAGGAACCCAGTAATAAAAATTATGTTCCTGCAACCACACAACTGCTGCAGGAAATGGAAGCAAAGAAAGCAGTAGTTAAAATGATGGTTGCTGAGTTTCCAAACAAATTTACAACACACTTGTTTTGCAAAGTCTCTGGTGCTGAATAATTTGAAATGAAAAAGATGTTTGGGTCATCAATGTCTCTTTGCAGAAAAAGTAAGAAGTGTAGAGAAAAGCATACAAAGGCGTGTTTTTTCTGAAAATATCAAACAAAGAGAAAGAGATTATTTTAGCTGCAAACCTGTGAGGCACAACAGGGTGAACTGTGCCAAATAAGATCCCTGAATTGAAAATCCATTCAGTTTTACCCATTTTCATTCAGTCATTTAGACTGGGAACTGCTCAGGCCTCCTAGTCAAGTGTCCAGGCCTAAGCCAGTTGACCCAGCTCCTAAAGGCAATAAAGAAAGAGAGGCAGCCTAAAATTAGTATTTGAGGCAAGTGTAAAGAATCACCCTTTGGAATTTCCTGCTAAAGAAAATCCCAGTCTTCAAATCCCATGAGTATAAAATAGCTTCATTCACAACTAGCAGCAGCTATAATGTAGCCACAAAACATTGCTTTTCAAAACTAAATACCTGGGGCTGATGGGACTAAGGCTAAGCCTGGAGATGTGGTATCAGGAATAAATTTCCCACTGTAAGGGGACTATTAATATTTGGGGGCCTTGAGGGAAAACATGGTTTGCTGAATGGAGCTTTTGAACAACAACCATATGGGAGAATGTGAAAAGATTGAACTGTGCAATTTTCTGATCTGCCCAAAAAGCTGGCAGCTGATGAAAGGGGAGCACACTGTGACATTTTAAGTGTGGTTTCACCTTACAGACCTATAGCTAAGCAAGAAAAGGGAAAGCACGTTAAACAGATTACTGCAGTCACTGTCAAACTTCATTCACATTTATTTATTCTTATAATTCTTTTCAGGGAAAGGCAAATACTGCTGGGACTTCTTTGCTGGTGGGCAACTGAGGTACAGTGAGAGAAAATCAGCAAAGGAAGCCACTCAGTGAGCTAGGAGCAGAACCCAGAACTTAAAAGACATGAGTGAAGGTATCCTCCTGTAAGCCTCTACTTTCCAATTCTGGGGAAACAGATTGTCAGGGGACATCTGGGAATCTGCAGTTCTTATTGACACATGAAAAAAAGAAATTCTTAGCAATGCACACTTATTGCAACTAAGACTTATATGTTTGAAATGAGTCAGGTTTTCTTATTTTAGGTTTCTAGAACCAGCAAAATTATGGAACAAAAGCAGTCTATAAAGGCACTTTCTGAGTTTAATTACAGCAGTTTTGAGACCCTGAATGACAAAAAAACCCCATAATTAAAGGCAGATTATCTCAAAATTCCTTTTTGATACTTCACATGAGATAAAAATGGTAGTCATTTGGGAAGCAGGAAACAGGGGCCTGTAAATTAATCCACAGCAGGATACCTACACAACTGTATTGTGAAAGAAATGGAACTATTCAGGATCGAACAAAGGTGGAAAATGTCAGGATTTAGAGTCAGACTAGTCCAACAGTTACTCCACAAAAGTATTTGGAATTGCTGCAAATAACTATGTATAAAGAAATAGATGAATTTTCCACATGAGCAGTACTCATCATGGCTGCCCTCTGGAAATCTACATCACTGTTCTTCATATGTGAAGTGTAGAAAATACCTTTTTCCCCTCTTTTATCTTGTGTACAGTGAACCCTCCAAGTCAGAAGGTTTGCTTCAATAGGTTTCTGTACAGTGCTTTGCATTGTGAACCTGGCCACTGTCAGTAGAAATAAGCTCTTTCCTTTCTTTTTAATGACCTATATTACTAATAGTGCAGAATAGCTTCTTCCTTTCTTACTGCAACTTCAATTTTTATTCCAGAGCTCCAGAATTTGGTTCTGAACTGAAGTCTTTTCACAAAGTTCTATTATCCTTCTCTCTTTATCTCTGTTACTGCAGGGAGTGCAATAAACTGGTTTTTTTTCTTGAATACATATATCAGAATGTACTCCATTTCATCATCCAGGTCATTCATAAATAGTCTTGTCCCTCATATTGATCACTGAGGTGTGTCACTCTGCCAGCTGGACTCCGTACTTCTGATCAATGCTCTGAGTCAAGCAATCCAGCCAATTTCCCACTCACCTTATTATCCACTAATCAAGCCCATATTTCTCCAATCTTGTTAAAAGGTGACAAGAAGACTATTAAAAGTCCTTTCAAAGCCCTTGCCAAACTATACGACTTCCACTGCTCGTGCTTTGTCCATTGAGGTGGAATTCTCATCAGAAGGCAATTAGACTGGTCAGGTGTGCTGTGCTCTTGGCAAATCCAGCTTAGTTATTCCAAATCACCTTCTTGTTTTTTGTATGCCTGGAAATGGCTTCCAGGAGGATCTGTTCCATTAGCTGGGGGATGGTGGTAAGGCTGACCTGCCCTTAGTTTGCTTGGTTTTCCTACATGCCCTGTTCTGGCTAATACTCATCTGAGGAGACAACTTTATCAGTGAGAACCGAGCCAAAAAAACCACCACTGTCTACCTCAGTATCTTCCATGTTCCTTGATAGTAGCTCCCCTGTTTCACTGAGCAGTGGGCCCGCGTTCTCATTAGCCTTCCTTTTTCTGTCAACGTACATGAAGAAACTTGTTGCCCGTCACTTCTAGTTTCACTCCCAAATGACCTTGCACACTTTAGAGATGTTTCTATAGTCTCCCTTCTATATTCCTGCTTCCACTTTCTGTAGGCTTCCCTTTTGCAGTTGGCACAGTCAGAAGTCTTTTCTTTAACCCTGCTGGCCTGCACTCGATTTTCTGTCAAGGGAATGCATTCACCTTGTGCTTGGAAGAGGTTGTCCTTGAAGATCAACCAGGTCCCCTGGGTTCTCCTTTGCCTGCCGTGGCAGACTCCCACTGGATCTGACCAATAACAACTGTTTGCTCTCTTGAATTTCGAGGTTGTGACTCCATTTTTTCCCCCCACTTTTAGACACTAGTTATAACTAAATAATCCTGCATATTAGTGACTGAAAACTTGTTTCCTTCAAGGCTTATTCTTTTCTGAAATTTCAGTTACTTGGCCTGAATCAAATTAAATGAGGACATTCAGAAGACTTATCTTTTCTTAAAAATTCAGATCAATCAAGGTTTTTTACTAATTCTCTTTGGGCAATGTAAGCACCTAATTTTGCTTTTTCGACTTAAATGATGCTTAGAATCTTCTGACTCTTTCACTGTCTGTATTTCCTCTATGAACCATACATATTCTTCCTGCTGGGGATCATGCCAGTTGTTCCAGAAGCCATCTAAGCATGCTGCCATACTCATCTTTGACAGCAATGAACTACTGCCTTTCTATCAGCATTTCTAAAAGCCATGTTCTTTAAAATAATCTTTTTTTTTGCAATTTTGCATGACTCTCTGTCTTACCTCATTATAGATAACAAATTTAGATAGTCCTCACAGGAAGAGTTTATGATACACAGCATAAGGCTTCTTTCTGCTACTTAACCCTAAATTTGGCAAATGACTTCAAGTCTGTGGCCTGAACTGTGCCCCAAGACCAAGAAAGTCTACTGTACTTGTATTACTTCAAGGCTCATGTAGGGACCAAGAAATCCTAGGAATGCCAGCTGGAGCTGCTTAACTTATTCCCTAAGACTGAAAGAAAAGCCTGTCTTCCTTGGAAAGACAACCACAAGCCTAAACAAATGGCATTTATGCCTCCGTCTCTCCTTGAGGCTCTCATTATTAAGACAAGTCTTAATGTTCTACTAAATTATTTATTGGCTGAACTTGAAGTTAAATTTGCCCTTTGGCATTCACTAAGGTAGGTATTAACTACTGCATTCCTGACAGCTGATATCTTTACTTAGCTGCAATGACACCTCAAATTTTAATTGAATATCTGAGTTCAAAATAACAGCTTCAAAAGCTCAGTAAATAGATGAGAAGATTAAAACTGTATGTGGAAAAATTTCTCATGCAATCAGGCTCTTCATAAGTTCAAAATTAATCTGTACTAGAAAGGAGTAGAAAACAAAACACAGTACAAATACGTGCAGTTAATTTACTATAAAAATCCAAGACTGGTTCATTTTCAATTGTAAGGCATTAAGAGGAAAATACTTTCTCTCAGATTTATCAGATGCGTATTCCTCACTGAATCTAGTTTCAGCTGGAATAAGAAAGTAGTATTAATTATTCTTACATTTTTGTAATAAAAGAAGCAAGCTTGTCTCCCACTCCCTCCACTTCCCGAAAAGTTTCTAGTGCTTGAACTGCTTCAGGGACAAATAATTTTTTCAAAAAACGTTAATTTTTTCTAATTTCTTATCACAAATTGTTTCTGCAACTGTAATTTTTCTGTGTGTATATATTTCCCGCAGTCCCTCAGCAAAGAGGATTCATGAACATGCTCAGCCTCACAGCAGCTCAGAGCTATTGAGGCCATTCCAGATCACCAGTGCAGTGCTGCAAGATATGGCCAAATTAAAGAGAAGCCAGGGGAGCTATGTGACTTGCATCACAATGCAAGGAAGACCAAAGGACAGTGCTGTTTCCCAAAAAGACCTATGGATTTAAATGACAAGTCTCTAATGAACAAAAAGGAAATAATGAAATCAAGAAATGGAGCAAAAAAAGAAAAAGGCCTCAATATACGCAGATAACATAAGTGAGGGAGATTCTAGCCCCTGCTTTGGGTTTTGTTGGCTAAGAAACACCTTGGCCAAGTTGAAGAAAAAGTAAAGAACTGCCTTGAAGGGACAGAAGTTAATGACATGACAAGTTGCACCCAGGTGAAATCCTGATGGTATGGGAAGAAAGAAATGAAAGAGAAGAGAAGAGAAGAGAAGAGAAGAGAAGAGAAGAGAAGAGAAGAGAAGAGAAGAGAAGAGAAGAGAAGAGAAAAGAAAAGAAGAGTAGAGTAAAGAAAAAAAGAAGATAGAAGAGNAGAGAAGAGAAGAGAAGAGAAGAGAAGAGAAGAGAAGAGAAGAGAAGAGAAGAGAAGAGAAGAGAAGAGAAGAGAAGAGAAGAGAAGAGAAGAGAAGAGAAGAGAAACTTCAGAAGATCTATCTTCATCTAAGACAAAAGGTAAGATAGATGGATGTGGTTAAGAAGGGGAAATAGAAAAAATAACCAATAACGATGAAGTGGCAGAAAATTCTTTTCCCTGTGAAAACTTCCTTCCTTGAAAAGCTGAAAACAGGTTGTGTCAATACAGTCACTTTAAAATATACTGAGGGATGATACTGTTACCAGCCATGTGTGTCACTAGGAAATGACCAGTAGCATAGATTTACAGAATCACAGAATATTCTGAGTTGGAAGGGACCCATAAGGGTCATCAAATCCAGTTCTTAAGTGATAGGCCCATAGGGGATCAAACCCATGACCTTGTCATTATTAGCACCAAGTTTTAACCAACTGAGCAGTCTGTTGGAGTTGTATGTGCTGTACTGGAATAGAACAATAAACTGATATGTAAAGCAAAAGTCCATAAGCCAAAAGATTTTCCAAAGCAAGTATATATAATTCTTTTAATATCCTCATTTTTACTGGGTGCCCAGCTATACCATATGAGAAGACACTTAATGATGAAGGAAAGGAAGCCCATTTCACATCTGGTATTTTTCAGAGAATCTGAAACAATAGGCAGAATGCTAACAAAATGATTACACAGGTGAGAGCTGCAGACACTGTCTCAAAGATTACAGAAGTGGCATTAATAATAAAAAATTGTGCATCACCAAAGAAGCTAGAAAGATCTAATACAGCACAGAAGAGATTGCACCATCTTGGCTTCCTCTGCCTTAAAGTGTTCTTAACACTATCCCAATGTGTCAGCTCTATGCTGTGAAAAGAGCTCTCTGGAGAGCCATGACACAGCTCTCACATTATTTACCTGTGCATTTACTTTCAGTCATTTTTGACTGAAAAGACATACAAAATAATGCTGGCATCTTGACATCATGGAGATGTGGGGAGACCAGGTAAACTCATCAGCAGGCTGTCAGTGGTATCCTTCTAAATATGTCACTCTGAAATGGGAGCAAATAGGGCAGGGGTTATCTAAGGGACTTGGATAGGAAGACCAGCAATACATCAAAATCTTATCAGTATCACTGCCTAAGTTAGTTTTTATACTGACAAGAGATAAATAGCTAGACACAATTGCAGATACCATGCAAAATGAGATGTACTTAATGACATCTGTCTATATATACAACAGAGAAAACAGATTGGCTAAAGTTTAGCTCAAATAACGATCTAGCTGGGTAATATTTGCTAGTGAGAGTAGGATATTAAGAGAGCTACAAAATGCTCACTGATAGAGATGGAAGGAACAACCTGAAGAGTGCTTGAGAAATACAATAAGAAACACATTGTTTTGATTAATGGCAACTTAAACCCATCTTGGCAAAGACAAACAGAAAAAAGAAACTTAAGCAGCACAGAGACAGACTATTGTACCAACTACATCCAAGTAGAGAGACAGGATAGGAAAGCTGCTCTGGAAGGCAGGATGTATGGCTCAGGTCTGAAGTCCAGCAGCTGCAGTCCAAATGGACTTGCCGGGAAAAAATAGAAAGTAATGGGGGTAAAAAATTGTCAGTACTGTGCACTGTTAGAATAAGGGAGCAAAAATATACAGGCAATTACCATCACATTGGCAAAGTAAAGACTGCCAAATGCTATGGGCAAAAATAGTTAATGCCAATGCAATACATGGTTCAAGACTACACAGAGGGAGAGAGCTGTGCTCAGGACGCTTTTTGACAACTGATGGGCATGTTGAACTGCAAATAAATAAAGAAGGGAGGGAGGGAAAGAGTGTCCTAGTTCAGCAAGTGGGACCAGTTATCACTGTGTGGGGGTGATCAAAGCTATGTATTCTACCCCCCTCTATTCATTTCCCAAAAACAATGGACCATTTGCAGCAGCTGCCCAGGGAGTTGTTAGCACCTTCACACCCAGCCTGAGGGGGCGTGGTTGCTAATGGGCCATCAATGGTTCAACAACACCCCATGACTCAGAGTTAATCACCCATTGTGTGAGTCCCCGCCCTGGGGGAGGGACTGGGTGCTCCCTGAAGGTACATAAGCGGGGGGTAAGAAGACCTCAGGGGCT
Organism: Sclerurus mexicanus; assembly: GCA_013396755.1. Taxonomy (NCBI): domain Eukaryota; kingdom Metazoa; phylum Chordata; class Aves; order Passeriformes; family Furnariidae; genus Sclerurus; species Sclerurus mexicanus. The sequence continues at coordinate 179,526 of VWZF01005682.1, forward strand.
TTCTTGGATCCAGAGGAGCAGCAGGACCTTGACAGGAGGAAACCATCACTCTCGACCAGACCCCAGCCATCATCTGCACCAACAGGTTCTCCACTTCCTTTTGCTTTGGACTTGGGGGAGCCACACGGGTCTCAGCACAAGGGCTAACAAACC
>VWZF01005682.1:180006-296003 GCA_013396755.1 Sclerurus mexicanus
CGTGCGGGCCCGGGAGAGGGATCGGTGCGGCCCGGGCAGTGGATGCCCCGGGAGCCCGAGGGGCAGGGCGGGCGGCGGGAGGGAGGGAGGGCCGTCAGCCCCCGGCGGCTCTCCGGGGTTGTTCTGTCCGCCCTGAGAGGGATGGAACCTTCTCCTCTTGGCGTTTGTTTGCCTGGTCTGGTGTTAGCTGGTGGGCAGTGACGGGGCCCGAGGGAATGGCCTGAGGCTGTGTCANAGAAACCAAATTGTATGACAGCAGGATGTAGGATAATGTGGGTTATGAATAAGATGGAAGTACTAGCAAATGTCTTATTCGTTATCTTGCAGGTGAGGTGTAAAATATCTACACTGGGATCTGGGTTTATTATAATGTCAGCAGCCTGTCAGGCAGGAGGTGCTACGGAGAACCCTGGAACACTGAGGGGAGGTAAAACATTTAGAATGCCGTCGGTGCAGCGGTCCCAGCCCGGGCCCTCTCCCCGCGCCTTGAGGCGGTGGCGGGACAATGGCACCGGCAGAACACCTCCCGCTCTGAGGCGATCGCTGCTGTCAGATTCCCTGATCGGCGCCCTGTTCCTGTTCCCNAGGCTGTGTCAGGGGAGGTTTGGGCTGGACATTCGAAAAAGGTTCCTCGCCCAGAGGGTGGCTGGGCACTGGAACAGGCTCCCCAGGGCAGTGGTCGCAGCACCAAGGCTGGCAGAGCTCGAGAAGGGTTCTGAGGCACTGTTGGGGTGGCCCTGCCAAGGGCTGGACTTGATGACCCTGGTGGACTCAGTGTGTTCTGTGATTCTGTGGCCCTTCGGATCTGTTCCCCTTTCAGCGGCCTGCTGGGCCTTACTGCCTGTGAAAGCTGACAGCGACCACTTTCGCGTCAGCCTTCCTGAACTTCCTCAGCACATTTTCAACCTTTGTGCTACCAGCTATTCTAAAACTCCCATGACTCTTTCTTTGCTTGTATTTTTCATACTGTTTGCCATGTAAATAAGCCTTCTTTTCCTGTCTTTCTGCCATCCCACAGACTGTTAGAACATGGTAATTTATTTCCATTAGTGGAGAACAGTCCTCCGTATGGTGATAATTAGTGGCTGGATGCTGCACACACAGCAAATGAAGGGTGGGACAGGTTTATCTCCTGTGCAGTCATTGTGGAGGTAGCAGCCTGGGCACTTGTCACAGGCAGCTCCACAGCACATGGGATTGCTTGTTGTGTAGCAGTGTTGGTAGACAAAAGAGCAAGCCACAGTTACTGCACAGGTGAAGGCGATTGGAGATGTGGGTCTGTAGGAAAGCAGAAGATCTTTGCCTGCTCTGCTCCCAAGAGTTCAGCCTCCCTTGTCTCATTTCTGTGGGAAATAAAAAGTTGATGAAAGATCAGAAAGTGCTTGCAGGAGATTCTGAAAAACTATAGCAGTAAACAAAGATGCTTCAAGTTGTGTTCAACTCTTCTGTTCTCAAAATTCACTCTATGTCCAGGAATGTTTTATTTTCAAATTTAACTTGCTCCTTTTTTTTTTTTTGCAGTTAAAGTCATGGCACTGAAACAAGTTTCCAGCAACAAATGCTTTGAGGGTTTCCAGAAGGTGTTTGAACATGACAGGTAAACACCACTAAACCAACCTAGGTGTTTAGTATGAGGCTAAACAGATACTGTCCTGGCTTTCAGTGTTTTCAGTCTGCAAGAAAATAGCATGTTCTCACTAATATCCATATTACGGGAAGAAAGAATGTCTTCTGCTGCTTTGGCTGTGCTCTTGTATTTCTGTGTTAATGTTTAACATAATCTAGGTATACTTAGTGCTGCAGATCTGAGATGAGAAGCCAGTATTTTTACCTTTGGGAGCCAGTATTTTTGCCTTTGAAAATGAGGTGCCTTTGGGTTGTCCTGTTTGCAGCACACAATGGATTGCTGTGTGTGTAAAGTTCCATTCACTCTACTAGATATTTTGCTTCTATGCACTTTGAAGATGCAGTAGATAGTTCTTCAGTGAAAATGACTTTGCAATTTAGTAGCCAATGGTCAAGTTGCTGGGGTTCAGAATTCAATTTTCAAACAGTTCCCAGTTAGCAGCACTGTGAAAATGTTATTATTTATAAGTTTCTGTTTTAAACCAGAAAACTGTTTCAGAATCAGGTAGGAAAGTTAGTTGTTGCCAATTCAAGAATCTAAGGCTGAATTTAAATACGGCTTTTCAGTTCATTTACCTTAGTTGTTACAATTCACTGACAAAATCTCTTTGAATGAAATGCATTGATTTAACTTTCCTTTTTTTTAATGCTAGTGACCTTGTTAATTTAGTAGATTAAGTTAATTAAGTTGATTAATTAAGTTAATTAAGTAGATAACAAGGAGTCTTTTATTAATACAGTGCAGAGCTAAAATGCAAAATGAAATTTGGAATCTACCTGCCTCCAAAAGCAGAAACTGGAAAGTGTCCTGTGCTGTATTGGCTCTCGGGTAAGTAACGTGAATTTTAGTAACTTAAAAAAGATAATCTTAAACATGTTCAAGCTACTGAGCTACAGTTACTGACGGTGTAATGCAGAGGTACTACAGTGGCAGCTCTTGAATTCTGCAAAAGATTGTCTTCTGGAAAAAGCATTTACTTTGAGCATACTGTGATAAATTAGGATGCAGCTGGCCCAGGGAGTTGCCTACCAGATTGTGTTCTAAAATGTTCAGCGTTCAACATATTCTACCCTTTTGTTCTAAAATGTTCATACTTTTGGTTCTAAAACACAGACATTGAAAGGTTCTCCTGGAAGACCTTCCCATTGGGAAACCTTTGTTTATGACAGACTGCTTCAGTAAATGGGGTAGGGATGTGAAATACAGCCCGTGGAAGCCAGCACATTTTTCCTGTGGACTCCACCTTATTCTGAGTGCTATTTTGCAGGGAGCAGCTGGTGAACTTGAAAAGAGAGGTGCTGTTAGTGCAAGCACACCTAAAGTGAAATAAACCTGTGAGATCAGAAAGGGTCAGGTGCTGAACAGGGTTATGGGACAGGAGTGAAGTTGTCTCATCCACAGCATAGTTTCTTCATCTCTCCAGCTCCTGCAGCTTCCTATCCAGCTACTGTCTTGCTGGATGTAAAGCAAGCTGGGATGAGACTGTGTACAGACATGCTCCCGGTTATCCTGACTTTGTTCCTCTGACTTAGTTCTGTCATATCCCACAGAGCTGAGTGCCTCACCAAAACTGCATAAATAATGTTAAGGCATTGCTTTCAAAATAGTCAAAAATTTATGTCGCTGATGACTCCAAGATGAATCAATTAATTTTCTTCCCCCCCTCCCCATTATTGAAGATGAAAAGCAGAAACTCTTTTCTGTAATTTTAGGAGTTGCTTTTTTTTGTTGTTGTTGTGTTTAGAAAGCTGGAGACTTGACCTTTAGTGTGGAGAATATGGTCCTTGTTATGTATTCATTTCAAAAGTAGCTAGTAGGTCTGATTTGGAGAATGACAGCAGACTGGGTAAAAATGTTTATCCTTGAAGTTAGAAACATCAAAATTGTCTGAAGAGCTCTGAGCCATGCAGCACATTTATTTTTTGAGTGTAAACCATGCTGTCTTGGCTAGTATATTCATTAAATTAGGTTATTTGCAACTTATCCTCACAGACAACTAGAATCATTAACCTCTCTCAAATTGCACATGAAGAAAAATGGAAATATTGGTTCTAAGTATTGTTTATTTGTAGTTGGACTTCATTTGGGCCTACTGCAGTACCAAAGGCATGGATTGCTGTGGGTTTTGGAGCTAGAGTGCTTATGGGCCCTTATCCTGTCTAAATGAAGTAGGTGGAATTTCTCAGAGGACATGTGTCATTCTGTAATGCAAACAGCTGAGATGGCAGTAGACAGAAAAATACAGTTGCAGGGTTTCAGAAGTAAAGTGTCAGCCATTGCAACAGTGTCTGTGGTCAGTGGATCTAAATACATGGTACTTGAGGGCACTGTAATCTAAATAAGTAGTGTTCAAGAGGATACAGAGTACACATTGACCTGTTTTTGATCACATGTTAGTGTTACTCGATGTGACATGCAACTGTGTCTCTTTCTGTGGGTTGTTACCTATTGTTGAACCTAGTGGAAAGACTTTTCCATGGTTGTGGAGATAAAAAACCCCTCGTTTTCCTAAACCTTTTCTGTCCAGAAAGGTTTTGAATCCAGTATGCTGTAAGTGTTGGGCCACCAATGATATTTTTATTTCTCTAGGGTTAACGTGCACAGAACAGAATTTTATAACGAAAGCTGGTTTTCAACAAGCTGCAGCTGAACATGGTATTATTGTGGTCGCGCCAGACACAAGCCCACGTAAGTTCTAACAAGAGACATAACAGTCATTACACTGAAGGGCACTGCCTCTATCCTCAGACAATGGGGTGCTGAAGTTTGCTACAAAGTGTGTTGCCCACCTGAGTCAAAGTATGACCTCCTTACCTTGTACTGTTCGCTGGATTATACTGTGTGTGTTTTTAATAACGCGGTTGTGAGGGTTTGACACTTGAAACTCTCCTACTGTTGTGGCACTGAAACTAGAACAAAGGGGCCATTGAGTTCAGCACGAATGAGGAGAGGGAAGAAAAGTGAAACAAGAATCATATGTTATTACAATTCCTGCTGACACTTTGTGGCTTGCTGAGACTCTAAAACCTGCAGAACTGTGTTGTGACTCAAAGCTGCAGTGCTTGCTCTTTATTGTATTCTGTCTTCTAAAGCCAATTAAATACATGTCTTCAGAGGATTCCAGTACTTGGAAAAGCAAACTAGAAACCCGTCCTCCCTGAATTAATTTTTTTAATGATGTGTTGTTATTTGTGTAAGGCTGAATATGGGAAACCTGAAAGTGGTGGATCTGTAGTTATTGGAAATAGTCATTTGGGGATTCAGTGTTTTATGTTTCATATTTGCTGAATTCTGCTGAAGTCTCATGACTGCTGTATACAAAGGTGGCAGCCTTCCACTATTTCCCAAGCTTGATGAGTCAGATCTGAATAGAGGCAATATGGCAATGAAGTGATGCTCTTTGTGTAAAATGTTTTTCACATCTAGGTTTTGAAGTTTTGTCAGGTCAAAGAACATAAATATATGTTTCTAGTGAAGAAGAGGGATGGAAGAGCAAAACTTCTGTATGAATGAACTTTACACTTCATTGTTGCTATTTGCTGCAGGCTAGAGATGGGCTACTAACCTTTGCATTATTGACATTGAGTGATTATACTGGAACTTGGTTTTGGTGTTGTCTGTATAAGTTGTCTCTGTCACTATGTAACTGCACCTGCATATTCATTGCTGTGTCCATTTTCTTTTAAATCCCTCTTGGCAGCTTCTCTCTTGCCTTTTAGTCTAATAACAATAAGGATTGTTCTGCTATTTAGATAAATTGCAGAATGTGTTACATATTACGCTCTTAAATTTTAGCTCAGAGAACCCAAATGTTCTTAAGTGTTCTTGAGCTGTCTGGAGAAACAAGTGAAGAGCAATTCAAATCTAATCATGAATTAAGACATCTGAGCACGTGCAGTAAAAATGCTTACATAGGCTTTGTACCTGTGTAGTTATGACTACATGAGAATTACCTTCCAGGAGCTAGGAGAGGTATCTGGATAGGGAAAAAGACTGCGCAAAATCATTAAATACCTGTCATTACAGACCTTCTGTCAGGCCGCGGTAGACTTTTCCTTCTTTGAAGGGTTTGCTGTTCCAGACAGGTATGCTGAGCAGTATTATGCAGATTCCTTTTCAAATTTCTGTTTTTCAAGGCTTCATTAAAATTTCTTTTAGCATAATGAGCTAAATTGCCTTCACTGCCTGGCAGGACTTTCTGAGTTTTTGTCTATCTCTGAGGTACTGAAGATAGACTTTTTATATCCAACACATTGCGTAAGCACCCCCAGTCCCTGTGACTGCTGGACTGCTAAGTTACAAAATCACTCAGAGTTCAAGGGCATGTTACTGGAGCAAAGTCAACTTGGACCCTTGTACAAATCTGATTTCACACTGTGACAGGATGGCAAGTATCTCTGCACAAATTATGAGGCACTGTCAAATTACACATGGGTTTGCAGTGTAATCTGACAGTGGTAAAAGCCCATGTAATTTTGGATTGCAGAAACTAGGAACATTTTAGGGGAAGGGAGGCCATTATTTCCTATCACATATACCTTGAAATATTACATTCTGTTCTGCAAGCCAGGCTGGTAAATCACAGACTCATCAAAGGGAGGACTGGATGGGATGTATTACTTTCAAGGACACATCTGCAAATTTAGCTTGAAAGTGTAGCCTTGAAAAAGGATACAACCCTGCAGTTATTCAAAGAAGAAACTACTGAAGTTTTATGGAGAGTTACAGGTGGGAGCAATGAAATGAATTGCAGAAAAGGTAGAGGTATAGACTTAAGACATTACAGGAAGAATAAGTGTTATTATTCTGTAGAATCTTAGAAAAGGAAGTTAGCAGACATTATTTGAAGCACATAAACTGGTGTGGACATACCATTTGGTGATACGTGGTTCCATTGTTTTGGGGGAGAGGAGATTTTCTTCAGTTTCTGTTTCTCACGTAGTTTCTTGTACTTGATAGGATGAGGCCTAATAACTGAAAGAAGCTGATAGCACCAATTAACAAATGACAACTTTTGATTAAGTCCCTGGGTAAATTGGACAAAGAAGTAATTTGGGAGAGATCTGTATGTTATATTTATTTATGAAGAGATACCAAAACAATTTAGAAGTTGACTATATCTACAGGTATTATGTAAGTGACATTTTGAAAGTGTTGGAATACCGCTCGAAAACACTCTACTAATGAATGAAAGTCTGAATTGTTTTATATTTGGACGGGTAGAGATATGATGATTGAGCAACTTGTGTCCCGAATCTGATTTGTATGGCAGGTTCTCCAATTCTGAACATGTAGTAAAGGGAAGACAGTAACTGTAGAAAGAATTTTTGTGCTAGGTGGCTGCAATATTGAAGGAGAAGATGAAAGCTGGGATTTTGGCACTGGTGCTGGTTTTTACGTGGATGCCACTGAAGATCCTTGGAAAACAAACTATAGGATGTATTCCTACATAAAGGATGAGGTAACTTTTGCTGCTGGGTTCTCCTGCTGATGCTGGGTGAGATAAAGGGTTATGGTTCAGTCATACTCCTTGCTCCTAGCACCAAAGCTTGCTTAAGGTGGTTTTGATAGTCTGTGGGTGGTTTGTCATTTTCTTGCTTTCCTCTGTTGTAAAAAGAATGTGTATTATTTATTTTTTAGTCCTTTATTGTTTCAGTGATTGGAGTTATCCAGTTGTTAGGTCTTTCCTCACCAAATAGGTATTATTTTAGAACTGAGGTGGGGAGAGAGCACTGAGATGATAACATCTGGCAGGGCTTGAGCAGGAATTCCCTGAGCCTGCTTTCCTGCTGGAGATGCCACAGGGTTGGCCTGTGCTTCTGATCTTAGTTTGTTACCTGTGTGTTCTCTGCTGTGCTGTTTCTGAAACAACTCACTGCACCAGTACTTCGGTTGTATTGCCTGCTTGCATGGTTTTCACTGTCCTGGGGGAGGATGGGGAGGTGGTTCTTTAACTGGGTGTAAAAGGAGATCCTTGATCCTTATTAGAAAGGTGAGTGTCCAGTTTAGTCTTAAGTGATTTGTGTGGTTTGCATTAAACCCAAAGGTAATGGGAATACAGGGAACAAATAATCTCCCAAGAACAATTGGCCATTCTGGTCACTGTCAGGAGCACATACATATTTATACCTCTATTAAGAAACAAGACTCTGTCGATGAGGAAATTCCCATATCTTGTGTTACAAGGTTATGGTAGATTTCTATAGAAATAGCTTGAGTTACTTGTATTTGGTTGAATTATTCCCTTTTGATATTATAGTCCCATTCAGATTGTTTTCAGGCCATGATCACAAATGTCAGACTAGAACAGGGATGTGCCTTTGGTTTTGGTGGCTTTGTGGTATTAAAATGTATTAGTTGGTTGGTGGGTAGGTTAGTTAGTTGTGGGCTTTTTTGTTAAACATACTCAGATTGCTTTAAGATTTTCATTACACTGTTTTTTCCTTTACAGCTGCCTAAACTAATAAATGCCAATTTTCCAACTGACCCTGAACGGATGTCTATTTCTGGCCATTCCATGGGAGGTCATGGAGCTCTTATTCTTGCTCTGAAGAATCCTGGAAAGTACAAAGTAAGATACAGTGTAGCTTATATAAGGTATACTAATGCTTATATAGATTTCTTTAGATGTGACAGAAGAAAACATAATTCTGAGTTCTGTTACAGCATTAAATATATAGTTTCAGTTGTAGTAGGTCATTGTTATACATAGTCTTTTTTTTTCATGCTTTCTTTCTGAGCAGTCTGTATCAGCATTTGCTCCCATCTGCAACCCAATTCAGTGTCAGTGGGGGAAGAAAGCCCTTGGTGGATACCTGGGACCAGATACAAGCAAATGGGAGGTATGTGTTGCAACCGCAGTTCTTTAGTAACACCTGAACAAGTGATCCGTAAATATATTGCAGCAGGAGTCTGGAACAAAACTCTGGGGTTCCCCTGAGCTGATGCTGTTGTTTTGCTACACCCCTAAGCATGAGAAAGCATTGTATGTTTTGCTTGGGTATGACTTGCTGTTGCCTGATGGTGCTTATAAAAATGTAATGAGATAGAGGTCTCTCATCAAATTGACTGCATTCCTCTTTATGAAGATTTAAAAATCTGGGCTAAGAAGAATTATGAGCACTTGATTTATAATCAGTTGATTTTTGCAGTAGCCTGAAAAGAGGGTTTGCTGCAAACTGTTCAGAGACTGATGAGCCTCATGGCATCTTAAGGGACAGCCTGTGGGAGGCAGCTGAAAGAGGTGACCAGGTAACTCAGATTTCCTTGTAAATAAGCACAAGCTGCAGTTAAATCCTGTGTAAATTGGATTAAAGTATCTGTTAGGAAGATGTCTAGGTCTGGCTAAAACACTGGAGGAAAGGAGAGTGCTAGCTGCTTAGTAACTGTTAATAGTTTGTCAACGTAGAAATTACCTAAACTTGCTTAGATTTAATGTAATTGATTTGTTGTGAAACAAAACAAAACAGAACAACCACCAAAACAAAATCTGTTTTCTATCTCCTTAAGTTGTTTTGGAGCTCTTCTGCAAACCCAGTCCAGTAGATCAAGAGCAGTCATCAGGAACAGATAGATCTGCCTTTGGCACAGATACACAACTCTGATCTCTGTATTTGGGTTTAAAATTGTCACGTAAATATGTGCAGGATCACTTTATACCATGGCCGCAGTGCTTGGCTGAGCCCAAGCTCCCATTTCCATTGTAGTGTCATTTCTGGATCTGGTGGCATTCTGGAAGGATGGCTCTGATGCCTCGGTGGAGGACTTCAGATTTTGCTGTCTCTTGGTGACCAGTCTTCTCCACAGCCTTAAACACTTTGCTGTCTTTTCTTGCAGTCAGCAAACTGGACCCAGCCAAACATAGGTAACTGGATGTGGCTTCTCTTCTGCAGGCATATGATGCTACGCAGCTTGTGAAGGCCTACTCAGGCCCTCACCTCGACATCTTGATTGATCAGGGCAAAGATGACCAGTTCCTATCCGCAGGACAGTTACTGCCTGACAACTTCATCGCTGCCTGCACGGAGAGGAAAGTCCCAGTAGTCTTCAGACTGCAGCAGGCAAGTTGCTTCTGCAGCCCTTGATTGTTGAGTTCTTGCTTTGTGATTTTTGGATTTATGCAGCAGGCAGTGAAGAGAGTGTCTTGTTAATGGGACATGCTCTCCTTCTTGTCCTTGGCCAAGTGAGGAAGAGAGTGAGAAATGACACTTTCCATCATTAAGGGATGCAATATCCACCAATTCAGCTGCTCTTCACCACTAGTTGCCATCACAATTCCAGTTTGGACCAGGCCAATCCCTTGGTGGTGACTTGAATTGCCAGTGCTTGGCTGAAGACATAGCATTAATCATTTTTAATATGTATCACAGTCACTGTACAGACAAAGTGACAGATGGCCTTTTGCTGGATCCCTTATCTGTGCTGTGGGTATTGTGCTTAACATAAAACTTCATGATGATTTACTTTGCACGTGTTGGTGTAAATCAGGAAAGGGGTGAAACTGATTGAAATCTTAGAATCACTTAAGGACCTGGGTGGAAGGATCGCTCTTTCCCATCGTGCAGTGGCCCAGAACAGCACTGTCCTGAGAGCTGTGGAGTCTTTGTAAGCCATTGACAGCTTCCAGACAGACCCAATGAGGGGCCTAGCTGTGCAGAGTGAGAGATTGTCCTCTCTGATTTATCACCAACCCTGCACCTAGAGTTAGTGCTGATGAAGGGAACTAGCTCAGAGGTTGACATATCATGTTAGCAGTATGGATGGCACAGTAATTCAGGCCTGGGCTGTGTTCTCCTTATGCCCTATGTTTTAGCAGTAGGACAGTGCCAGTGAGGGGAACTGTTCTCTCAGACTGTGTCTCGCTCTGGAGCTGACACTTGCCATTACCCCTCTCTAGCTTGCAGGCAGGGTAAGGTACTTTCTGTTTAGCTCCCTAGGGTTCATATATACTTAACCGGTTGGATATCCTTTACCATTTTTATATGCAGTCCAGGTATTTCTTAAAAGCAGATCAAACCAGGAGAGTCATTACCTTTCCTGTAAGAGAGCTTAGCATGATTTGTCACAAGGCTTATGTTGTTTGCTCATTTCTTTCTTGTTGTTCTTTTCTAGGGTTATGATCACAGCTATTTTTTCATTGCTACATTTATTAAGGATCACATCAAACACCATGCAAAATACCTCAGTGCCTGAACCATTTGGATGTGAGTGTTTCCTGTCCAACATGAATCAAGGGATAGAGGTGAACTAAACAAAAATCATTTGCTGAAGTAATGTTTGTAAAATGGAACTCTTCTGATGGTACTGCGAAGAAAAATAAAAGTCCCACTTAATTTGGTGTTTGTGCTTTAGAGTAAGTATTTGGAATGTTCCTCTGTGCCTGGAAAACTCTCTCAACACAATGAAGGTGCATGCTGCATTCTGGGTGAAAATGTAATTCAGCAGATAAGTCAGTTTCAGACTAGGAGTGTAGGTCTGTATGTGGGACCTCAAGATAGTTTCTAGTGGAACTGTGCAGACTACTAATAACAACAGTGTGTCCCTTCAGCTCCATAATTACTGGGGTTCACCTCATCCCTTAACACTGAAGGAAGTCATTAGTGGCACAACTAATAAAGCTACTTAATTAATCTGAAGTGGTAGGTGTATTTTTTCTTGGCCTGTCTAAATACATTCCAGGGACAAAGTCTGTTGGAGAATACAGAGAGAAGCTTTCTGTGCACAGTGGTTTACTGTCCTGTGTGTTTTTAACATCAAACAAATGATCTGGAGTATTTCATGGATGATAATTAAAAGAAAAGACTTCTTAAAAACCATGTGAAGGAAGCAGTCTGTAGTAAAGGAAGTTATTTCCCCTACTTTGCTTTGATTATTGCTGACTGTGAAAGGCTTATGCTGTGTTTCTTAGATTTAACAGGAGTGAGAGGAAACTGCTGAGTAGATCTGAAAAAAGCAGTTCCTGTCTAGATGATCTATTATCTCGTTGAAAGTGAGTATGCTTATTGTACAAAAGATGGCAGAATTTAGGCCTGACAGTTGTAGATCTAAAATAGTTCCCAGGGGTGTAGTTCTGCCAGCTACCTTGGACAAGGACACAGATTGTTCCAGTGAGCTGTTTATTATATGTTCAAGTAATGACTTGCAAACTTTGCTTTCTCATGGTTCAGTTGGACCTGAATCATTGTTTAAGCCTTGACTCTTGGCAGAGGAAAGAGTAGGATAGATGTAGGATCATTTGCCTTTACTAAGCAGTGCTGAATGCTCTTCTGTGTCTCTGGGGCCTGCTGGATTCTAGGCTAGACAGGGAGACCGATGCTGGGAACTTAGATTTCTGTGCTGGTGACAGGCTTAAATTATGTAATGACTTTTATCAATCTTGCATCTACTTATTTATGAGGTGAGCTCTGAAGGCTGGTAATATGCAACTGTGTGCATTGCAAGAGTCCTCCAAAAGGAGAGTATTGCAGAAAGATACTCTCCTTCCCAAATCCACTACCAAACATGGAAATAATACAGCCTGGTTAAGGTAAAGACACTGCGTTAGAGAAATGAGAATCTAGCAGAATCTGTACTTGAGAGACTTCAGAAACCAGCATGGGAAAGAGAAGACTGTATGCTGAGACCTACCTACAAGCAGTAGCACCTACTACTTTTTTCTGCAGACAGGGGCAGGTTTTACTGCACTATTGCTCGGATTCAGTAGAATAAAGAAATTTATGTCTGCAGAACAACCTCTGCATTTCAGGAGGAGGGCAAGGAGGAGAAAAAGCTGCCCTGTGCAAAGAAGTGGAAGCAGTGAAACAAACGACTCTTATACATCAGTGTAAGCAGGAGCAAACTGGAGGAGTCTCCCTGATACCAGCTGATCACTGAGCCCTGGAAGCAGAGGGTAGATAATTCACTGTCAGTAAAGGACTGGCAGAAGACCTTAACAGGAGCAGCAAAGGGGCAGGAAGTGCAGTTGCCCTTTCCGAACAGTTACCAGCCGGATCCTATTCCTAGTTTAGCTGCAAAATTCCTTTATTTGCCTCACATCACCTTTTCTATCCCCAAACCCATCATTCCCAGTGTTAAGCTCTCCAACCACCCTCTCTCTTACAAGAAACCATTAATCACAGGGACAGTCATTAAAGGCTTTCTGCAAATAATATAGTTTAATTGTAACTACAGTAAAGATTTTTTATATACATTATGTTCAGTGTGCAGGATATTATAGATTTGCCATGCATGTTTTATTGCACATATAAATATTGTACAAAGGTTCATGAAGATTCTCCTTTTAGCCATACATATTAAGACTGCATAAAAAAAGCTGTATTACAAAATATTTAGAGCTATTTATTTACAGCCAACTTCAAGCAAATACTGAAAGACACTATCAGGAGAAAAACCAAAATTTTAATTATGAAAAAACAAGATTTGTCAAAATAATAATTACAAAGCTTCATGTTGCCATATATACATTGTAAAAAAATACTCAGGAAACCTGCATTTTATCCCTCAAGATGCAGAAATCAATATTCCTATTTTTATATGCTATCCTTGAATGCTTTTAAAATTTGATAAACTCTGACTTGAAAACTTAATTTTCTTTACATTGCTCTTGCTTTTTGACAAAACAGATATTTGTGCAGCTCTGTAAAATATTAAAATACATTTTCATTTAGTGTTAAAGTGCACAGTACATTTTAAAGGAAACAATAAGCTAGCTGCCAATCAAAATTATAATTTAAGTCAATGTTCCCTCTATAAAATAAATGCTTTTGCTTTGGTTGAAGTAACTGGATATTCCATGCACACTGTCTCATTGTCTGCAAGTCCACTTTCCTCCTCCTAATGCATCGCTGTCACTCCACACCAGCACGGTGGCACTTTGTGGTCTCAAAACACGTGGTCTGCATTCAAATAGCATGTGAGCCATTAAAGATCTGCCATTGGAGCACTGGTGGGTTTGAATGCAGTGTCTGTGAACATGCCTGTAACTGCCTAGAGATGTGGTAGTGACAAGTGTGCATCATTCTTCCCAAAAGTCTTTACACAATAGTTCTCTCCACATGCTCTTGCTTAAATGTTTACTCCTCCCACCACGCTGCCTCTTTTTTTGCCGCTCTGCATTTCAAACTACCTGCTTGTGTCGACCCCAGCCAGCTCGCCTTTCACCACATGCAGCTTCCCCGTCCTGCTTGCCCAAGTCCCATCACTGGCTTCTTGTATGAATGAATGAAAAATGGATGTTCCACATACTGTGAGAACCGCTGTGCTGGAACTTTTTGATCTAAAATGCATGATGTCTTAGTAATAAATTATGATTTCAAAAGTTTCTTCAAAAATACAAAGTGGCGAAAAAGAGAAGAACCTTATTTCCTATTGCTGACATGGGATTAGAGGTCTGATCCTGCACTACAAAACATTGTGCTTAGTTCTATGGAGACTCTTAAGGAGAAGCACTGCACCCGGCAGGTTAGATCTGGAAGATCCGGTCTTTGAGACTGCCTTTGGCAATTTTAGTAATTTTATCTCCTCTTGAAGGAATCACTGAAGAAAACAAATTAATTTTTTGGCTACCTGGTAAATCCTGTTAATGGTCTTGTGCTGTTTTTTATTATTTGTTCTGTAGTGCTGTAGTCTTTAAAAGAAATCAAGTTACAGTGCAAAATTATATCTCAAGACACATGATCCTAATGCACATCATTCATTTTGTTGTGGCAAAAGTTAAATGTCTTGTGCATAGTAGAATAAGCAATCAAAAATATTCGTTCACATTTTCAAGTTTACATATTTCCTTTTGTTTTTTTGTTTGTCTTTAAACATCTATATACAAATACAATGGGTGTGCTCTCAGTTTCAGCCAATTCAGTGAAGTGAGGGGAGAAGTGCTACTGGAATGTAGGAAACTCAATGGAATGCAGACTATTTTTTGCCAATGTTCTACAGATTCAAGAAATAAAGAATGCCATTCCAGCTAGCTGTTCTCTTAATAAAAGCACCTATTTTGTTTGCTTTTTTTAATCTTAGATATTAGAAAATACAATTTACGAAGATCTAGAGCTACTGCACACCAAGTAGAATAAAAAATAACGAAGTATTTATATTAAAATAAAGTGTTTAACCACAAAAAAAGCAGTAATAAAATACAGTTTCCTAATTTACATTTTGCATCCAAAGGATGAATAACAACTCACTAATAAATAATATTTATATAAATATTTTATGTCTGGATATGTTTAAAAGGCAATGGCCTGAAGCAACTGCAGAAAAACCTAACGTGGTAGCAGTCTGATTTACTCTCCCTTCTCCCTCCCCCCAAGTGATTACAGTGATTCTTAGATTAATAATATGAAGGTATCTTGCTGCAAGACAGCTGTGTACTCCACACATTTTTAAGTGGCAGAGAGGTGGTTGTTTTAGTAAGTACTGTACAAAGTGAGCTATAAAAGCAGTGAAGCGCCAACTTCCTCTAGAAAATGTTTCTGTTTAGTTTCTGCTCTGTAGTTCGACACATATGTACAGTCTGAGACACGGTTTTAAAATCAAAAGTCTAAGAATACTCTTGGAGTACTGGGATTTTTCTCAATGCAGTTTGAAAAGACGGGCAGTTTTTTGATTCTTTCATGGCACAGTGGAGCTGGTAACAGCAGTGAGAGTAGTTTCATGTGAATAAAGCTTGTTTCACTGTGGTTACATCTAGCAATGCTTGAACTGTTATGCTCACTTTTACCAAGCCCTTTTCTTCTAGGATGTGATGTGGTAGGCAGAGCTTCTCCTAGAAAAAAAACAAACAAAGGAATAAAGATTAGCATACTCAATACTCACTGCAAAACCTTGCTTTACATGATCACATTTGGAAGACAAAGCCCAGCAAGCAGGAATCATTTCCTATTTTTAATTAAAAAGAACTTTCTGTGATTTTGACAGAAAGTTTCTGATTTTGCTCTCATTACACCTATGAGTTAGTGAGAGATCTGTTAATATTCTGGGCCTCAGAAACCAACCCATTCTGTGGTCATTACAGCATGTCAACACACTAACTAAGAGCAAGGGCCAGCAAGCACACACCGAACTTTTGCCTACAAAGCAAGATAACGTGGCATTTGCCTTGTTACTACATATGTGTGAGTTTAGGAACAAAAGGCTGGTTTTGTCAAAAACCATTCTACCACTGGGCTCTAGACAGGTGGGGCTTGGTCCCAAGATATGCACCTTGAAAGCTACGCACCAGTGTTTAAAGAAAAGCGTGTGCAATGTTGCGCACTCCACAGACGATGTGTTTCCTTCCAAGTATTAGCACCTTATTTGAAATATCCAGGAATCAACTCTGTTCACCATAAGGACACAGCAGTCGTGGACAGGATGAAACCTACTAGCTGTCCACAGAAGCTGCTATACCAAATGACAGTCAAGCAGTAAAACCTGTATCTCCTACAGGGAACAAGACACTCACCAGTGAATAACTAAGAGAAAGCCTTGCTTAGAGAGGCAGCCTTGTGTCATGACTGGCCCTCTCTTTAAAAAGACGTTTTTCTTTCTGGGTATTCTTGTTAATGAAATCAATGAAATTATGAAACCAGGCAGCAGGTTTATAATAAATAAATGGAAAAGCTAGACTACATCACATAAACCATAATTACAACCAAGAGACCCATTGCCACAAGGTGGAAGCCAAAAGCGTAAGTGGAATGACAAAAATATACAGATAGAGAAAAACCCAAACAATGCTATTAAACACAAACACATGGAAACAGCGTCTGGCTCAACTGCACGTCAGATTGCTTTAAGCTTGAAAAGGCACCATCTACGTGATCTTCTGTTCCTTCCCTGTGCATCTGTACATGAACATCAGTAGATCTGGGATACCGATTTTTTAGAAAGAGACAGTTGTGATATTCTCTATTGAATATTTCAGCTATTCAATAAACTTTTAGCTTTTAAAATTACTGATGCATTTGAGATTCTATTTTCATTAATTGCCTGCCTTCTACTGAATACTCTTCTTGCTTCTGTAATGTTAACTAAGGGTCCCTTATTTTATCTTTATATATTTTGTGTCCTTTTCCCACACTTCCTTATACTGATTTTATCTTCAACCTCTCTTCTCATGACACATTTTTTTTCAGCTCTAGTCCTTTTCCTGACTCCTATGGACTCCTAAAACTAAATATAATATTCAAAATTATTGAACTGATACACACTAGTTCAAATCATACAGTTTGTATTATGTTATGCACCTATGATGAATTGTTTTTATCTGCTTCCACTGTTGTTCAGTCCATGCTCAGGAAATCTCCTCCAGTGGGCCACAGCTCCATCAGAAAAGTATGAGTATTAAACAGCTGTTCCCCTGCTTCTGATGTTTATCACTTGCTTTCATTAATGAATATTAATTCCTTTAGGCATAACCAACATTTAGCTTGCTTAAATTTTTTGTGAAGTTCTTCACATCCCACTCCAGCTTCAATGGGAGAAAAAAATGCAAAACTTACCTATTAACTACTGAACCTAAAACTGGAAGCCAAACTTCATTCAAAATCACGGCACCTGATAATGGTAACTGCAATTTATCTGTATTTTGTTTACATTTCATATTTACCACTTGTTTTAATATTTATTACGTTTGAGAGAATTTTTTCAGACCCAAGAAACAACTTCAAACAGATAATCTTCAAGGAGCTTGGCTGAGTAGGTCTGCAGGAGATGGACAACACATGTTTCCCCATATGGAAGATGCTCTAACACTAACACATGCACCATTTCATGAAAAAAAACCATCCAACGTGATTTTTCTCTTCTAAAAGACAATGCATTATCTAATTCTTTAAAAAACAGTGATTTAGTCTGCACAAAGCAACCTCTCTCCCCCTGCTGCATTTACAAGATACATACTTCAAAGAGGAAAGCTGTTCTAGGAGGGCTATAAAAAAGTAGGACCATACAACTGTGTTCTAGGAGTGAGAAGTTTCCCAGCATGTAACATTTCATACTATACATCATTCTTCATTAGTGCTCGAAACATATATAATTGACAGCCTTCTCTTATGAAGCAGGTGGAACTTGTCTAATGTTTCATAATTCTGCAGCTAAACACCTGGCTATTCCATCCATGGCAGGATGGAATCCAGAGCACACCGATAATAACCCAGCATAAGATCCCAGGAGTCTCCATACTTAGGTTCAGCTGCTGTCCCTGCAGCACAGTCCATTTTCCATGCTGTGCCTCACTCTCTAGTCCACTAAAGCTGCTGTCTGGAAACCATTGGCAGCAGAGCTGTGAAGCTGCGAGTCATGGAGATTTCAAAGCTTTTATTAAATCCTGGCATTTTGAGACAATATGCCTGACCAAGCAAGAGGAGAACTTGACCGTGACACTGAGGAGACTCAACCTCACAAACTCCTCCACACCTTTGGTAAGATTTCTGTCCCTTTTAAAATAGAATCAAATCCATAGCATTTCAATATAGAAGTATGTCTTGTTTCCCTAAAAACACCTGAAACCACCACTGAACAAACCCCAGAAATACAGACAGAAGAACTGGCTACTAATTCCCAAGACCAGCCTAGAAGTCTTTTAAAACAACTGTGGTGGGAAGGGCTGCCACTCCACTCACAGCAGCACAAATATTGCCCTTCTCTATCTACTATAAAAAGGAAGATCTAATACATTTCTAATGTTTTTGATTTTTTTTCTCCCTAAGAACACAAAGGAACATACATTCTTGTTGTAAGCCAACCACTTTCTACAGACACACAACCATTTTGAATGGATAAAGATGCTTTCAAACTCAGCATGAAATAAAAGAACAAAGACCTCCTGAAGGCAAAAATATTAAAAAGTGCACAAAAAGGAGGCAGCAGCCAGGAGACTGAATCACAAAGCAACACAGAGAGACAGTACAACAGGTGCACTCACTAACATACACATGTGCACGTGCTTGCCAGAGCGACTTTCTAATCCTGGAACAAAATGCCTGAATAAGCATAGAAGAAAGCCAGGAATACACCAGGACATTAATCCCACAAGGATACGTGACATACTCCACAGACACATTTATTTTCTTTGACATCACATGACTTCAAAGTCAAGACAACTGTTTGAGTTAGTTTATGGTGGAACAAGCAGCTTGGCAACTCAGAGTAGTTCTCAAAAAAGACATTGCTGCCATAATATCAGACAGGCAAGTAGTAAAATGACCACATCATGATAACACAAGGCCCAACAATATTTGTTAGTAAAAATAAAGAAAAATGGCATTCTCCAATTTGGCAAGATCTTTTTTCCCTCTATCTATAGACTATGAGATTTCAGATCTACAGGGAAAAATAAAATGTTCATAAAAAATGCAGTACTGGAATGTGCAATTTCCCCAAGCACAAATTAAAAAAAAACTAAGTCCATGTAATGCCCATCATTTCATGTTGAGAGACAACTACTCTGAAACGGGAAGTCACTAAAAGAAACTTCAGGGCATTACATTTAAGCAAACTTATGTCCAATATACAAATCCTTGGCATTTTGTTAGGTCAAGGCCAGTTTTCTTTCTAAAGAGTTGAAAAAGCTATGGCAAGGATTTTCTGTTCCATATATCCAAGGAAATTTGAAAGTATATATTTTTCAGCTATTACTGTTCATGTCTGTATGTGTCCAAATGCTCTGAAGGTACCATTTGAATTACAAAAGCAAAGAGCAGAAGATTAAAAAGCAGAGTAATTCAGGCTATAGGCAAATTTCATTTTTTTCCTTTTAATTTCCAATGGAAAGGTTAGTATATTTTGTAAGTGTACACTTATGGACAGATTTGACAAACGAAAAACAAAAATCAAAACCAAACCCCAGACCTGCAATACTGCAACTACAATTCTATATTTGGAATCATAGCCAGTTAAATGTCTAGATATGTGCATCTTCTGATCACTCAATAAACTGCAAATATTTACAGAACTGTAACTGCAGATGGTGAGTTTCAGAGTCTTTATAAATTCTGGCCTTCAGCCACAAAATTTTAAAAGTAGACCCTATATTTTATGAAAACTTCTCACAGTTTTATTCTAACATGCTTAGAAAACAGTGACCTGAAACTGCAAAGAACAAAAATCTTAATAAAGACAGACACACACGAAACAGTAAAAGAAAATGAACACTTAAGGGGCAATACTAATTATACCATAACTTTATACATTAAATTCTGAGAGAAAAAGTGATGAAATGAGCATTCCGTATCATCAAAATAGATTGGGTCATTACCTGAAAGCATTTTTCTACTGCCTTTTCTGCACAATGCAGCTTATGTGCTAGAAATGAAGAAAATGGCAAAGGTTCACAAAACCAGCTGCACCATTTTTATCTCAGCCTACATATATGACACCTGTTTTGTGGTTGTTTTGAAACAGAAGTAAATTTTTTTCTGAAAAACGATGATATGGCAAAACTTTGGAAACTTATTAATGCATATTGAGTAGCAAACTGTACTAAATACTTGCTCAGATCTAATTCAATCCCCATTCACATTAAGTATGATTTTCAGAAAACTTATTAGGAACAGCTTTCAGCTGTAAAAACTTGCTAATGTACAAGAAAGAGGCATTTGAAGGACTGCTATATTGCATTAACTGCACTTGAAAATACTTGTCTTTTCTCTGGCTCAAGGAAAAAGAAAGCCAAATCCTCACATCAAAATGCCACTTGTAATCCAGTGCAAACACATTTTACTTGCATGTATATCCACTAGAAGTATTTATTACTTTATTGCAGTATGAATGAGATGATCTCCACAGGATAAAAAGAGCAATCAATATGACGGGCCCAGTACAGATTGGAAACCAATTTACTAAAAAAATCATGGTTTGAAAATCTCTGATGATCATTGCAATGGAAAAAAATGAACGGGAAAAGAAACAGAGGAGCAAATATAATTAATGTTATTAATGAACATGGGGGTGAATTACATCAATTTTTTTTATTTTTTTTTTAAACTGAAGGTGATCAGCTTCACCGTCATGTGACAGGCTGTGAGCAGTAAGTACCAACTGTATATAACAGAATGTCTCCACATTGGGATCTCTCAAAAGTGAAGCACCACCAATCAGCTGAACTGTTCTTTTCAGCCACAGGAACAGCAGCACAGAAACAAGACTCTGAATTTAGCAGAGAACCCGTAAGAGTAGATTAATGAACTACATCTATGTTTTAGTTTCCACTTCCCTCTTAGTGGAAGAATTACTGACTTAAGGGATGAACACGAAGATAATTTTCACGTTTTCATTACATTTGGTAAATATATTTTGAAAAACTTTACTATATTTACACTCAGAAAATGTAAGGGTGTATTTCACTATTTCTTTCCCTGTAAGATTTGTATACATTTGGAAGTGTAATCAATAACAGCCCCCCAAAAATACAAAGCTGGATAAGTTTCATGTATGGTAGCACAGCTGTGCTTGCCATGAAGCAAGTCTGTTCACTGCTTGTTTGTCACAGTCTGGTTCAAGACAGCTTCACCATCTCTAACTACAATAAAGTGCTTGTAATATTACACTTTAATTATGGTTTATTGCCATTACTGAGAATACATAGAAAATTTACTCTAAGTAACTAAGCAATAACTGTTTGCATGGTAAGCATATGCTGAGTTAAAACTTCAGACAAGTGTTAGAGTTGTGTGTCAGCATGACTGGGGTATGTTCAGTTGTCTACACTGGCACAACAGTAGTTCAGTTTCTAACCTGGTGTCTAGTCTGGTAAAACATTTAAAAACAATGAAGACATGAACTTCCATTTCTGCACACTGAAAGTGCAAAATACACTAATCTACTCCTTCTCTTACCTGCCCTCTAAAGCTATTGGATACGGTGGATAATCCGACATGATATTAGACAATGAGACAGACGTGTACTACAAGATGGCAGCAAAAACTTCTCTACGTGATTTTCTAACTTTAAAAAATGTACTCATACATGTAGTTCAGCACTATATAAGGAGGGCACGACACACAGCATCAACAGGAGACCTGTTTACAACTTATGGGAGCAGTAATAAAATCTCAGCCCTACAGAAGACATAACTTTCATCTCAATCACTTACACTGGATTACAGAGAAACACTTAAATAAATAGATTCTGAACTGATTCAAGCCTTATGTCACTTTCTCAGTTTCTGCAGAAAAGCAACAGGAGAACCAAAATCAAGACAAAGATCTGGTGAAAGTGGAAGCTTAAATGTTAAGCTGTGACTCTGAGTAAACAAGTGTCTGGTGTTGGAATCACTGAAACCAGGCACACAGTTAAGACAGGCCTGTGCAGGATGAGGGCACAAGTCTATAACTACACACCCAAATAACCAGTACATCTTCTCAAGTATCAAAAGCTTAGAAGCAATCACTGACCTCTGGTCACAGATGACAGCCTTTACTATAGAGTTGTTATACATATGCAGTGGAAGCTGCTAGACACTAAATCCTTTGAAAAATTTGATTAATCCATTGTCTGAAATTAACTTTTCCATCCTAAAATATGTATCTAATGATGCATTTCATACTATATATGTATATGTACATGTATGCGTGTATAAATACACGGGTATGTATATTTGAGCCACAGAAATTAGGAATAGAACTGCATTTAGCAGTTTTTTTATGACATTTTACAAGTACCTATGGAATGGGGATATTTATAGTGCAGCATTAAAGCATAACCATATGGCCAGAATAATCAGTAATGTACAAGTTCTTATGCTAGTTATCCTCTAAAAGTTTATAGGTAATTTTATTATATACTAGATGGTGAGAAATGAATGCATGTATTTCCAAGACACAAAACTGAGATCCTTTGGTAAGTTAGCCTGAGTTACAAATTTAGCTACAGCATCTAGGCCAATACTGCAATGTCATTATAGGTTTATATTCAAGGGTTTATATTTTTCAATTAATTTTCATTTGTATATTTCATGTCAATAAGGAGCAAAACAAGAGAAAAAAATTGTCTTATTTTAAGTTTTACAGTAGATGAAAAGAACACAGAACTAGAAGGGAATTGGAGGTCATCAGTCCGGCAGTCTAACCACAGGCAGAATTCAAACATACCAAAACACCTCCTGTCTAATGTATGTCTAACCTTTTCTTTAAAACCTCCTAGGATAGAAAAGCTGGAGCCTTCCCGGATGATCTGTTTTCTGAGCTACACTGTCTTTGCACAAACAAACAAACAGTACCTGCATTTTCACAGGTGATGAAACAGAAGACAGTGATGTGACTTGCTTGACACCACACATAAGAATGGCAGATACAGGAGTCTAACAGCCTGTTCTCAATCTATTTTACTGTGTCAGAGACAGGAGTCTAATAGCTTATTCTCTATCTTACTGTGTCACGCTGCACCGCAGGATCTTCATCTTGAAACATTTTAAAGTACCTCACATTCTAGGTTTCCTCTTACCCACTGCTAATTTACAATCATCTTTGGGGTGTAACGCAGCAAGTGTTCGAAAGCAGTTCAACGCTGCTTTGTGCAGCAGAAGAAAAAGATTATTCTATGGATTCTGGAGAAACCCAAAATATAAGTAGGAAAACATAACTACTCCAGTACGGAATTTAATCAGAACAGGAGAGACGAACAACAATCTTTAAAGTTACAGTACTCTCGTTAATATAAAGAATCAAAAAATAACAATAATTTGAAAGATAGTTCTCTAAGTGCTTATAACACAACATATGCAGAGATAATTGGCAGCAACTCAGAAAATACTATCATCTGTTGAAGTGCCACCTCAGTTGCTTCAGTATCTGCAGCATTCTTGGATTTTCACAAAAAGGCTCAGTTCTATTTAGCTTGTGATACACATCTAGCCTACACCCAAAAGTGGAATAAGAGTAGCTTCACCGCTTTAACACATTTAGTGTGTAGTCTAGGCAACATGAAGGGAAAACTATAAATATAGAGGTACATGAGTTCTTAAACTAGAACTGGAGGGGACAGAAGACATGGGTCTTGTCTTCAAGATGCTACTCCTCCTCTCTCCTATTTCAAGAGATTAATAAAGATATTACAGGGAAGGGAAGCAAGGGAAAAGGAGAAGTTTGTAGTGCAAAGGAAGGAAATTAAGTACCTGTAATTTGTCAGAGACAAAGCAGAAAGTTTGTGTGCACATGCGAACAGGTTATGCTGTTAGCAAATTCCAGTGATAAGTTATATACATCAAGACTATAAAAAGTATATGGAAAAGACAAAAGCCTATTAGATCCCAGGAGCGAAAAGTAGAAGTTGATTGTGGGGGTTTCTCCCCGAGGGCGAGCAGAGTGTCAACAGTCTTTCGAATGTGACGAATATCCGACTGCAGGATGTCATACGGAGAGCAGAGGTCAGCCTATCCCGAAGGGCAGCCATTAGAACAGAAAAAGAGTGCAAAAAATTAAAAATACAAAAATAGAAAGATATTGATAAATAAATTATCACAATATTCTAGCATAAACATCTAGGAATAGTCTCTTCCAGTATTGCCTTACTCACTAGACATCCCAGCTTTCTTTTATTTCCTCTAAATACTGAAGCTATCATATAACATCAGAATGTTAAGACAGAAGAGCTCAGGCCTTCAAATCCTTCCAAAATTATGCCCAAATTCACAAGGGTGAGGAGGTGCATGTGATCCACTTGTTCTACTGAGATCTGCACACCTTTGTCCATCTGGGCCTTATTCAAATGCTTAAATGGAACCAGCTGTAAAATTTAACTTATATAATAGCAGAACAGTGGGTTAGAAAGCTGTTACAAGCACAAGCAGCAGCAATATGAAGCGTCAAGAAAAAGTACCTACAGAAATCATTAGAAGTACGCAAAATTCTCCAATGTAATAATCTAAAACTTGGTATTCAAGTATCATCTTAAAATGAAACCCTGTGATAGAAACTGAAAAGGTCAATGTAGCACTAAATATACTTAATGAAGTTTCTAGACTGCAGAACTGGAGGCTAAAGTCCTCTAGGTAGCACTTTTAAATTATTAGCCGGTTAGATTCCCACACCTTTTTTGGAAAGTATCAATGACTTGATGTAGCAATTTACTCCAGAGTAGCTGTACAAAATGAAGTGTAATCTGTAATAATAATATTAATATGCTCACACAATACTGACATTAAAATCAAACCCAGCAACACTACCACTTTTGAAATGCAATCTAAGAGAGACCATTTTACATTGCAAATAAGGTCTTACTAAGATAATGAATACTTACTGAACAAAATTACATGCAGTAAGAGTTCCCCTGTTTGAGAGGAACACTGTTTCTGTAGTAACTTTTCATTCCCACTTCCTTAATGAACTGACAGCACATCAAATAAACCAAGACATGGAAGTTCAGTATCTCTTTTGTGTTAGTGCAAAGTTCCAAGGTCCAGTTTGAAATTAATTCAACTTTAAAATATTCAAAAGGTCCTTCTCTCCTGAAAAGTGACTAGTGAAACTGGAAGTCAGAACCGTCATTCATACACAAAGAAAGTGACACCTTTTTTATTTTTTTTTAAAATTTGCTTACCATGACTGGTTCTAGCTTAACCAGGAGTCAAACCTGCAAAATGTTGTTACTTAGGCCAGCAGATACAAAGCGGAAAAATCAACCTGCATAGCAACAACACTATGTTTGCAGTAATTTTTCAGAATTTTTCTAACTCAAAACTCTAGTATGTTAATAAACTTCAATGCAACTGTATTGGTCATTTTTTAAAGCATGAAAACCCACAAACAGCACAAAACATGCTGATCTTGTTTAAAAATGGGCTAAGATTAGCATTGTATTCGAGAACACCTACATACACAAGCTGCTTACCAGAACAACAAGTTTTAGGGCAGACCACTCAGGACTACCAACTATGTAATATATTTCACTTTTATCAAAGACACCAAAAAACTCAGCAAATGCTGGATTAATTTTAAAACAGCAGTCAAATAGAGAAGGGAAGTAATTTCAGAGTTAGAGAACGATAGCTGGTAATAGGCTAAATTTTTACAAGGACTGATGAACTTGCTCACCAGAGCTCAACATCCTAAGCAGCACACAGGAGAGGCCAAAGCGTACAAAAACAGCCAATGCATGCAGAAGAAACTTCCTCTAGCAACTGCCATGCTGTGTTTTAGTGAAATTCAGGACAGACCTAGAAATGTCTGATTATTTTTGTGTGTTCTGTGACAATGGATAATTTGGTATTACATTCACCCTTTGTGTAAAAAGTTTATATTTCATGTATTTTAAACTTCCGTAATGTAACTGTAGATAAAAGTTTTTCAGCAATGGTGAATTTATTTCCACTGAAGTTACCAGAACTTTACTGATATTGTGAAACAAAAATACGAAACTAAAACATGGCATCATGAAATAGTGAAAAAGTATGTGACCCCCACCCAAAGTCTCAAACACAACCAACCACCCACCCATCTATTGCAAACACTGCTCTTCTCATTTAGGGGACTGAAGTTATTGCTGGTAAGAACAAAAAAGATACATACACTTAATCAATACATTTATGGACTGACTTTTTACGTCTATGAAGCTGTATGATTAAATCATACAGCTGTCAAAATCATGCACACAGAATAAACACAGTAAGGCAGAAGTGGAGCAACAAAAGCATAACCAGCTGTTTGTGTGCACAAACCACCCTCATTCTATATGCCCCTGCAGTGACTGTGAAAACAGACAGCATTTCAGAACCAACCTCCTCAAATGTTGACCCTGGTAAAAAAAGTCAAGAGTAAGTTTGCAGAAGAGTGCTTTAAAGAATGAAATCTGTAGTGCATATGGACTATACTCCAAACACAAATGAAAGGAACTTCAGAATTCTGCTTTGAGGACTCTAATTGGCAGTGTACTGAACCACTTAACTCCACACCGTAGGCCAAACAATGTACATTACCGAGTCCGGAAGGAAAGGGTGGAGAAAGGAGTCATACCTCATAAAATTTACTGCAACTTCATGGATGTCTCATGATGACACTATGAAGAAGTAACTGATTATGTGAAGTGATCAGAAAACAATCGTAAGTGGCAACGATAATATGCCTTCCATTAAACTGAGAAATATGATGAGCAGTTGATCAGCTAACAGGCGGATAGAAGATAAAACACTTTACACTCAACACTTGGTTGCTTCCTTTACTTTGTTCTGCTACTTTCAGAATACGAAAGCCTAATGGCTTTTTACTTTATTGTTTTACATAATTTGCAATTCCTATACTACCACAAATCACATTGATTTTTAGAATAATTCTGACTGACATTGCAACATAGTGGACCTGGTTTTCAGAGGAGGAGGTTGAAATGCAGTAATAGGTCCATTTGCAGGACTTGAAAGTTACAGAAGGGGCACAGCTGAACTTTCTGTAATCTGCATCTTCATATGATGACTTGAGATCTAAAAAGTCATTTCTTACCATCACAAACTTACACCATGTAATTGACTAAAAACTTGAGAGACGTGGCAGAAGTCTCTCATTCCCACCCAAGATACAATTTGTCCCACTAAATCATGCTGCATCACTACTGATGTGCTAGAACACTGAAGCTTCAGTAAACTTGGAACACTTGCTGGAACACTTCATTGTGAAAGATTCTATTTTATCACTACCTTTTATAAACAGAACTTATCATTCTAGTACTAATCATGACAAGTCTATCTTTTTTTCAAGCTACATGAAGAATGACAAGGTGTGTATGTGGGGGAAGTCTTTATTTCCTTTTTAAAAAGTAAATCTAATTTCTCAGACATGAAGAGGCCCCAAAAAGGGCCAAACGACTGTTAAGATATTACATTAGTGTAAGCTGCATATCATAAAAGTTCATTTGAGTCTTTGTAAAAAGCTAACTTCACAGACATTGGAAATACTTTGTTCTTTTTTTTTTTTGAAAAAATGCTTAGACATATCAGAAGTAGGATCTTCTTATTTGTTCATAACTGAGAACTAGAAGAAATAAAGACAAAAACCTGTAACTTCTGCCTTTCAAATGACATATTGTATTTACAGCTTTGTTTTGGCTTAAATCTTACTTGTAATAAAGTATTATTCAACCCACCATCCATTATTTTTTTGCTTTTGACAGGAATATTTGTTAACACTACTGAAAGAAGAAAAAATACTCTGTGATATGGATTACCAATAATAACAGCTCAAATTTAATTAAGTTCTTGATTTGCAGGTTAAAATTGCAAAGTCTGCTGCTTTGCTACTAGTATGAATACCAACATGGCAATGACAAGTTGAAGAAACATGTTATGAATGTTTTTGCCTTTATTTACGTATGTTACTGGCTTTGTGAATGAGCAGTTGAACCCAAAATTTCACATATATACTCATGTGATAATGATTCACTCTTCTCAAAATTTTTAAAACCTCTGGGATGAGATGCCACTAAGAAGAGTAAAACTGCACTAGAAGTGGTACATTTGACACTTTGAAGGCCACACTTAGAGGCATAAGAGAAATAAACTAAAAAATAGCTCTATTTTTTAAACCCATAAAGTATGAGAGGGTGGGTGCAATATAGGTGAACTGGATAAGCACTATGGGTGGTGTCATTCGTGGGCTCATGTGGCATTAGCAAAGTAGTCCAGTGAATGGCACCATCCAAGTACTGTATGTCACTGAGAAACGCAGTAGGACCGGCAGCCCTATTTACCACATATCTACTGCCACTTGCTTATTCAGTCAGTACCAGCCAAAAAGTCAGAGTGCTGGTCACTCTCCTGCTATTACAGGCACATTAGGTAATTTGATGGGTTTAGTTAACAATGCAAAATAAAGTATTCTTTTGTAATTTTCCAAGAGACAAAGATTGTACCTTTTTGTCATATACCTCCTGAAGAGCACAGCAGATATTTTCTGAATCTTCAGGCTTTCAAACACTTACCTGACACCACTCCTTTCTCATATCAACCAAAATGTTGTTTTGTCTCAAAAAAAATTATCTACAAGGATCTCTGACAAGTGCTACAGTAAAGGTTAGTGGCAAAACTGGATGCAACTTGATTGTCCTTCAATTCTCACCCTTCTGACAGCCTGCCAGCACAGCCAAAGCCTGGCTATTTAGTTTCTTACAAGTGTCAGAAGCATACACTTAAAACATTCTTTTGCGTATGATCCAGCACATCCCTTCTGCATGCAATCAGGAGAATCATATGGCCATTAACAGAAAGCAATTTCAACATGTCCCTCATTGTTACTGAAATTCTCATCTGGCAGGTAATGGCTTTCAGAATCATCTACATACCATGTCATTATAAAGAGACGTTCATGTTCCTGAATTTTGTATTTGCGAGTCTTTGGTCAAGATGCCAACTTCTGATACTCAGTGTGACACATTTAGATACCAATTGCATTTTTCTACACTTACATGAAGTTTGCCAGGATAATTCTGGGCAACACAATTTTAACCCAAGAATTGAATGCTGAAAACCACAGAAGTAAGAGACCATGCACATCAGCACAACATAGTAATTACTTGGCTATTTTCTTGTTTTCATTTTACGTGACTAAACAGGGTATTATTCCAAACCTGTGGAGATCAGAAAATAGCACATAGTCTATCCCTTAAATAACTGAAAACAAACCAACACAAATCATGACAATTTTAAATCCTTTAAAAACCCATGCAACAGAATGTCAAGTTAATTCTCAGGAAGCAAACATGGACATAAGTATTACAGAAAAGCCCAACACCTACAGGTATTAGGACCCAAAAGTGAGATCTATCACTTTCCCATATAAGGTGCTTGCTTTAAAAAAAAAAAGGAATAACTCCCTGCACTGCTTTTAGTGGTTTCTCCAGAGACAATTAGGCAATATACAACTCATCAATTGAGTTGCATCAAACACGCCATCTGTAGTCCTTTAAAACCTTTGACAGCTGACTGTCATACTCGCTCTTACACAACTTTGCATTCCTAATACACGCCCCTCCAAAACACAGCAAAGTTCTGGCATCTACCAGCTAGTTCCACGACATAATGTATTTTCAAAATCTACAGCAAATACATGCATTTGCAAATTACCAACAGCTAATCAAAAGGAATATCCTCAGAGTACTTAAAACCTATTTTAAATTTACAGTTGCAAGCTGTTCATTTAGTGTTTAAGTGAATGAGTTTTTCCCTTCAAGAAAAGTTAATGCCTAAATAGATTGATAAGGATGGTTAGTTTATAAATCAGACTGGTGAGATGTGGCCTTGTGTTTAAATCTCTGTGCGACTGTTCAACAAATACATTTTAATAATTCTTTTTAAAAATCTTTAAAAAATCAACACTAACTTTAATGGAAGCAATAAAAAGAAGGGATAATAAATATGAAATTGTCTATTCACAAAAAAAACCAAAAAAGTGTTCCTCCAGAGAGCTTACTTGTAGAAATCCAAAATAAAAAAACCTCAGAGTAAAGGCTTAGCTTATGCATCTGTAATAAGATTCTGCAAGGAACTTTGTAAGTATTTCTGTTCTATTTCCATTTCTGAAAAATCTCATGACAGCAATGAAAACAGCTCTTAGCCTTTGCCTTCTCAACAGACCACAGACAGAAAAATTCTAATTCACTGGTAACTTCTGATGCATCAGAAGACACTGAGTTTTGAGTCAGCTAAACAAACACTCCATTTTCACAAGTCCACAACACTGAGATTTTGACCTGCTTTGAAGTGAAATTTTACCTTTAATATGAAATCATTCTAACATATTATGCAATTACAAGAACTAAATGAACCATTACAACTTAAGAGGCCCAGCCATTACACTGAATTGTCAAATTACATTTATGATGAGCCATTCATTGGAACTGTAAGATAAAGCCTCACCCTCAAGATTCCTACAAATACCAAAAATGATCTGTTACTTTTGCTGTCCTCCAGATTAAGTTCTAAAATATAGAGAAAATACAAAGAATTCAAATTGGAATTCTTTCTCAACGTGAAATTTTTGCATTATCATCTGCACCCCAAGGGGATGGTGGGAGAGATCATACAAAATATCCTTTCATTTCAGCATTCTTGAAACACGCTAAAAAGAACTGCCTTCATTATTCTGTCATATGTAGGCAACAGTAAAAATACATAATGCCATTTTCCTATGTTCAGATTAAAAAGACCTTGTATAACACTTTTACCTGCTTTTGAGGGACACATTTCTGAAATTAACTTTTTCTTAATAGGTTCTTCTAGACCATAAGGGGGTCTTTGAAATGTTCCCAGTGCAACTTCAGCATTCATTACATCAGTTATAAAAATGAGAATAAATTACATGATGAATGCTGCCATTCTTAAATGAAAAGCAGAAAATATCAAGCACTGCAAGTTTCCTCTTTCCAACTCCTGAAACACTTATATCTATATTATAGAATGGTATACATACATACATTCCATACCTAACATACAATGCTTTTCTTCAAATCACTGTAGAAATGTTTCAGTACAAGAAATGCGTGTGCTATTAGTCACTTTTACAATGCATAGGGTACTTAATATTGTAAAAAAAAGAAATATTGCAAAAAAGGAAAATAAAAAAGGAATTAAGTTCATATTCTAAAAGCACAAGGCAAAAATGCAGTTATGTTGTGCAATGAAAAAATCAGCAAGCTTTTGGCTAATTACATAGTATCTAATTATCACAATACCTTATTTTTTTTCCACGGCAAAGATAAGGAGGTATTAGAGATAATACTGAATTATTAATTTAAGACAATACCTGAAATTTTTAAGTGCTATGTCATGAGCCACTTAATGCACTAAATTAGTATTCAATCACATTATTTAGATCAATTTTTTTAAATTCTACATATTTTATTGTAGAAAACCTGTAGTTCATAAAGTTATCATTCAGCTTCAAAGTAATTAATGTGTTTTGCATTTTTTGAATATCTAGAAATGACAGACTTAATTAAATTACCTCTGGTATCCCCAGTTTTCTACATGCATCCAAAAAGTTTTCCACATTTCTCCTGCATTTGGCCATGCTAAGTTTAGGCTGTAAAACAAAACAAAATAGTCTATGACAAAAGAAGTCAAAAACATTCATTCGGTCAGTTCACCCATTGCATTATTCTTGTACTGAT
The DNA here is from genome assembly GCA_013396755.1 of Sclerurus mexicanus. Lineage (NCBI taxonomy): Eukaryota > Metazoa > Chordata > Aves > Passeriformes > Furnariidae > Sclerurus > Sclerurus mexicanus. The sequence continues at coordinate 211,700 of VWZF01005682.1, forward strand.
GCACCATTTTCATGTTTCTCCTGATAATAATGCACAAAATTCTGCTCAACTTAATTTTTTTCTACTACTCTAAAAGCCTCATGCCTGCAAATACAAACCGAGTACATAAATTGTGGATGCCACGTGCTTGTACTTAGCGCTTAAAGTAACCAGCACATTTAGATCTCCACTTGTTCGCATCCAGCTTGTGAGGTTCTAAAAGCTGCCTCTTACAAAGATTTGTTACAGACAACATTGGTTTTCTGGACAGCAAATAAACTTATGAATGATTTTAATGTACATCAGGGAGAACAGACTTAACTATCATTAACAGGCTCACTCCTTTTAAATTATTCAGGCACTCACAAATTTATAGTACCTATACACAAATTAAATGTCTCTGAAGAATAAACTTCCTATTACTGTAGAATCTCAAATACTTCCACAATTTGTCTCACTCAGCACTATTTACCTAATACTCAGAGAAATATCATGTGACTAAAAAGAAAAAACAAATGCAAACTCCTCACTTTTTCAATGCAAGATGTGAAACAACAGTAATTCCTGAATATCCACTTAAACCAAGAATTCACTACTAGCAAGGACTTTAAAGAACTAATTTTCTTGGCTAAAGTAATTTGGAGGCTTTTTCAAGCAAGAGAAAATCATCAATATAAATTTGAAACAAAATGAAAAAATTAAAATATGTGCTTTTGGTTACAGAAAACACAAGACATTTAGTTTAAAAAATTGGCAAGAAAATTTAAGGTTTTGCCCCAGAAATTCAAGTTTGCATATTTTGGCAATGTCATATTTTTACCAGAGATAGAAATTATTTTAGATCAAGCAATAGCAAAAGAAACTCCAATAGATTATGTGAGAAAATATCTTTTCCTTAAAATCTGTCTTCTTGGAACCTCTTATAGATTGCCTCTAAAAGTCACATGGTATTCTCAGAATTGAGTATCAGGCAAATTTTTACTAATGTATACATTAAAAAGAAAAAAGGCAGATAGCCTAAAACACACAAAACCTCTTCAGAACCAGACTGTTATCAGAAATATGGAACAATGATCTATTCAAGAAAAAGAAACAAAAAGAGAAAGCACTACAAAAATTAAGTTTCAAGAAGTGCACAAACAAAGATTACATTAATTTTATGTCCTGAAATATTCAGGTCCCTAGTTTTAGGCAAGCCAACATTATAACACTAAAGTGCAAGCTTCTATTCTGTTCTGTCTGCAGGTAAAAGGAATCATTTCTACATCTAACTCAAGAGGAAGATTATGCTAATGAGTGCCTTAAGTACTTTAGTAACATGACATCTGCTAAGCCAGACACTGCTAAAGTTAACATCATTTTTTCAACTGACAAACAAGGGGCTATTTAATTCTTTTAAAAATAATTTTCTTTTAAGAATAAAAACTTGTAATCACAGAATTTCATACTGTTCTGAACAAAAAGACCATTACGAAAATATCTGATCTTGTTGCTAGATCAGAGAAAGGCAGGATAATTTTACTCTCTTATAGATACGCACACACATACACATATATTATATATATATAATACATAAAAATTAATGAACATCTGAATTTGCAATAATGTAAATGCTGCCCCCCAATAGCAAAAAACATTCATTGAACAACAACCTCGCAACCAAATATGATTTGGCAATAAAACAGTAATCAGCAAAACATTTCAGTGCAGCAAGAAACATGCAACTTACTACTGCTGGTGAAGGTACATGGATACTTCCTACAGACCGAGGGCGAACGTGATTTACTAAATGGCAGAGAACTACACCATCCATCAGAGCCGAGCCCAGGTCTTCAGGCAAACAAATCTTTAGTCTCGTTTCTATGTTCTGCAAATGAAGAAGGCATGCACACTTTGATAAAGAAATGGATGAAGGGGAAAAAAGGGAATATATATCCTCATCTCCTATGCTGCGGACCTGTAACCACTTAAGAGTTTTGGTTTGCCAAGAAACAAAACTCCTTTATATAATTCTTTAGAAACTAATACACAACATCCTTTACCTTATATTGGTCACTGAATTACATAAACTTCTTTAAAAGAACGCAGCACTTCAACTACTGCTGCCATAATATGTATCTATTTTTATATATACATGCATAAAAACACATTTACATGCAAATAGCCACATGACTGCACTACATGTGACTTCTTCCTTTCACCATTCCCCCAAATCTTCTATTTACCATTCTTAAATTTCTTTATCACCAGCCCATTGAACCAGATTGCACTGTGCAATCTGTACAAGCAGAGTGTGAAAGGCAATCTTAATCTTTCCCTAGTAGCCTAAAAATTACTCAGGAAGCATAAGAGTGCTCAGAAAAACCAGAAGGCAAGGCAAACATTCAGATGCAAAAGAGAACCTTTGGATACCTGTTAAGTAAAATGGAAATCTCATTGAAAAGAATTTGACATGGCAAAATAAAATACTTTTGAAAATATCTGAGCATTTAAAAAAAAAAAAAAGGCCCAACAACCTACAGTAAGATTGTTATATATAATGAGATTCCTGAATTGTGTTCCAATCTTGAAAACATTCCAACTCTATTCTTAGAGATAATTATTTTCATTATCTTTAAATAGGTATTTCTTATTCCTAGTTGAACTTCCTTAATGTCATTACTCTCTATTAATACATTACCTCAACCTATATTGGTTGAATATGAATATCTATGAATAGATAATTCTTTTTAGAATCAAAGGAGAAAGTAGATTGGAAGGGATTTCTGAAGGTCCCCTGGTCTAACAAATTTGAAGTGACACCAGAGCCTTGGTTAGTTAAGTCTCGGATATGTGGAAGGATAGAGAGCCTTCCAAAATCTCCAAGCAATTTGTGCCACCGTCTCTCTTTGTTTCACTGTTCATCTTGGAAAAGCTGGGCTTTGTCACCTCTTCTACTACCCTTCAGGCAGATGAGGACAGTCATATGAAATTCTCAGCAACCTAAGGCAAGAAATCCAAGCTGAAGAAATCCAGCTCTTTGGTTCTCACTTACACACCCTTTGTTTGGGTGGCCTCACCATGAAATAGCCTCCACTGAATGCACTCTGGGGTTGTTCATTATACATCCTCAGTTTTTCTAGCCACATTACTCAAGTATTCGCATGTAGGTTTCAAGTGCCAAAAGGGGGAGTGCATCATGTTCAGTAATGTAATGTTTTGTTTTCACCTTGGTTTAGTTCAAAAATTAGAAAAAAATCTTGGTATATAAGTACATAAAAGAATACACCTTGAGATGGGTTTTCAAAACTTGTTACAAACAGATTTATATAAATTAATGAACTTCTTCCTTAAAACACTGATTTGTCTGTTGTGAGACTATTCAGCATACATAAGGGTCTACTTTTTTTTATGAGCACAGTGCACCTACAGTACTAGTTCAATGCCACTTCATGCTGGAGATCATGGTTTAAGACTAGATTTAAACAAAGTTGAAGACTCGAAGCAGTTTTTTTTCAATTTTGTCATCACTGAAGAACCGGTCTTTCAGAAATCATCCACACTACAACACCAAACAATTTGCTACACTTGGCATGTCAAAACTACTGAATGTTTACCTGTCTAGTGACAAAAATCAACCAGTTACTTCTTGCTAGACTGTACTGCTCAACTGTAACTGGCAAATCACTCTTGAGATGACAACTGTTTGAAGTAACTATGGATAACAAAATCAAATGGAAGAAAACTAAGTATGTCTCTGAAGCAATAAGTTTAATGAGATGGAACAATTTCTGCAAAAACATACCTAAAATAAAAGGGAGAAATGTATGGAAGAAACACCACTGTTTTCACAATATGTGGCTTGGGTGAAGTGTTTGAGCTAAATGTAAATGTTCATTTAGATTTCTAAATAAGGAGCCTGAGTAATGTACTAGTTGCTCTTTCCTGTTTAGTGCACAACTTGGTTAAGGTTGCAGGTTCTGTGGAATCTCAATAAATCCTAACTTACCATGAAACAACTCAAAAGCAATATATACAAATAGATATATTTATTGAATAAAGTATAAACTTAATGATTTATAAGTTCTCCTTGAATGGTAATCAAACTTTTCACAAGAAATGAAAGAACTTTCATTCCATACACAATGTTTCCGGGTGAGGGCAAAGAAGGACAGTGCTTGAAGCTGAAGGTCAGCAGCACATTAAACCAGTATTACTGGTAATACCTAATAGTAATACTGTGTAGAGAGATTCTTATTACTCCTCCATAATCATGCCTGATATGCTGAATAACCTGGTTCTACTTTTCACTGCAAGGATTAACTGGACTAATTCACAGGGCAGGAACATTGAGGACATTATCTACGATCATTTTTAGGAACAATTACTTGGAGACTTGTTACATACTTGTGGTAATTCTTAAAATAAATGTAAAAGGCTGCACTGATGCTGCTGAATAGACTAGGCTCAGAATAACTACATCCTACTGCAATTTATTACTGTTACTTTCATTTTCTTCTCCATTACCAGTAAGTCTGTCTCATCTAATTCCTGCATCTTGTCCTTCTGGCATCATTCAAGTTTAGAATTGGTAATATACATTACATCAACTACATTAAATCTTCAACAAGATTTGTTCTTTTAAAAAAATGAGCAAGACAAAGTAAGATTATTTCATACTTAAAACAGGTGAGGGCCTGAAGTAAGACAATGAAAGTCCTCATAGTTCTACATCAAACATCCATCCATTTAAACAGCATTTGGTAAGGAGAAAAAAGTGAACCTTCTTGCTTTAAAAATAAATAATAGAAGACAAACTATTTAAAATCAGTTAGTAATTTTGCAATTAGCCATTCCATGAAGCTAATGAGACAAGAACAAATAATCTTGTAATTCGGTTGTGATGCCAAAATCACGTACCACTTTCAGGATTTGTACTGCATTTAGGAGTGCAATGATACCATCTATTCTGTTGCTAATGTGACGTAAGTGGAAGCCTTGATAGGTTCAGGGTCATGATATTCCTTGCGGCAAAGGTTGTCAACTCTCTTTTTAAGCATAAATCAGTGTCACACAAACACTGCTACCAAGGTATTAGCTGTGTAACACAGACCCTATGCAACCACATGCAGCAATTTTTGCATCACGCTCTAGCTTTAATATTCAAGACAATGTGTCAGGAAACTACCTTCTGTATTCAGATCTTCAATTGAGGAGTATTCATTTAATTTATAAGAAAGCTGTTTCAAACATTAGTTATCTGCTTTCAGCTTTAACTAATACATTTCATTATGCCTTTTCCTTGTAAAAGTGAAGATTTCGCCAGTTGTTCGGAAATAGCTTCTAGACCTCTCTCTCTCAAGTGAGCACTTCATCCTTTCTGATTAAATTAAATAAATGGTTAATTCCATCAGTGTAAGGCATGATGTTTAACTGTATGTCATTCAGGTAACTCTTGTTAGTACCTTCCCATTTTTACAACACCTTTTCTGAAGTATAGGCATCTGATTGTGAAGAAGCACTTCAGAAATAGCCTCATCAACGTGATTTGCCTCATTTAACCTTTCTTATATTCTCCTACTTAGGCAACTTTCCAAAAAGAAAAATTACAAAAGACATTCCATCAGCATAAATTAATTCTACCAATACTCACATACCTCACGTAGCTGTTCCACAAGCTCTCTCTCTTCTCTCATCTGCTCCATTTTCCTTCGAATTGTAAATTGTGGGTCTATTGATTCCAAATTTCTCTGTGGTCTTAAGAACACTATGATTTTTAAAAAGAGAGATTTTAGTTTAAGAACAAACACTTTGATTTATTTATTTCTAAATGAACCAAAGTCCCCAGGCGCTACATCCAGCAAGAACTGTTAGAAAATTTCTCTGTCCTCAGGAGGACAGAAAAACCTGATCATGGATTATAATCACAAATAGATTTTTTGGATATTGCTCTGGACAGCATCCTGCACCACCAGCGGAGCGGATAATTTTTCAACCAAATCCTAATCTCAACAGGCAAGTTTTATGAGATTATTAAGCACCAGGACTGTCCCTTAGAGAGTCTAATGTATACAAAACTCTCTATCTTAACATAGCAGGAAATACCTCTCATTCTTTTAACTAGAACTCTCTCCTACAAGATGCTGAATTGTGTAACAAGCTGTGACAAGCTTCCTACACAGAACAAAATGCTTACTAGATAAGATTATGCTAAAAAACCCAAAACAAACCACCCACCAAACAAAGATTAATGTAGGCAGACTTAGCCATTCAGTAACTCTGCCTACATTCAAACATTGTATTGCAAAGGTAGCATTGCACAAACCCTTTGCAGTACTGCTTCCCACCAATCCTGTCAACTTCATCACTTTGCCCACATACAGTTCCTTGAAATAATTACGTGACATTTCCACACATATGCACCTCTACACTTCCATTTTTGTGGTCAATGACTGTGTTGAACAGTTCAGTAGAATGACAAGCTGCATGATCAAAATGGGACTGTCACCTGTTTGCAATTTTGTTTCAGAAAATGCAACTATCCCATATTTGTCAATAAAATTATAAGCCAACTTGATTATCATGGAAAATTATATTGCTCAAGAGAAAGAAGTGTTTTGTATTCCTATTTTCATGTCTCTCCCCTGAATGCAACATGAAACCCTAAGTACAAGTACTAATTAATAGTGTGGAAAGAAAAAGTCTAGAAACCTCTGGTTTTTATATACAGCTACTGTTCACTCTCAATTTTGTTAATTTAATGTTGTCGTTGAATTTCTAGGATAATTTCTAGGTCAGTAAGTAAGAGGACAGAAGAGAGGAGCCTTTTGTTTCCTAAAGGGCACATCAGAAAATTGAAAGTGTAAGAACTGCTAACAGCAACTACTACAGGAGGAAAAAAAGATCAATTACTCTTAACTGTAGGAAAGGTACACATGGGTGCAATCACAGTCATAGTTTTAACTTTTCTCAGGCAATTGAAATTCAATACATTGCTGTTAAATCAGTAATTTCTGAAAGGCAATATTAAAGGCTATTCGTTAAACCAAACTGTTTTTAAATAAAACACCTAAATATTACAGTTTTATGTTAGTAAACTCTGTTCTGTTTGATGTCACCAGAAATCCCACTGGTAGAGTGGAAGTGTGTCCTATAGAGAACGTGCAGGACTGAGAACTACAGAACTGCAGCTCAGTTCCCTTCTCCAGGTGGACTACACGTCTTCATCAGTGTCACCATTCAGAAGGATCTACACACAGGTGCACACATCATAAATAAAAACATTCATCAATTATGCTGGCCTCCCACACATAGCTGATAGTAGCAGAGCCATGCCTTCAGATGCGAGAGGCCCACAATTGTACTGATGTTTAATCTTTGCCTGTGTAGAAGGCAAACTGCACACTTGAAATTGAATTCTATATCCAAAGTACAGTGAATCAACAGATCCATGCTTCCTAACATTTTGTAGAGAACCTATATATAACTATGACTGCACATACCCAAACACATAAAGGCTGTTAAAACACTTACACATGGTTAAAAACATACAAACTGTTATTTAATAAAGCATATCATTTAGGATGACTACAGTAACAACAAAAAAATCCAATCCCAAGTTTTCCAAGTGCAGAAACTCTTATCAAGGACTTCTATTAAACTCAAAAATCATACTGTAAAGTTTCTGCATTAGCAACTCTGTAATTATTTACTGGAGACTGTTCTAAATTTTTAGGAGGTGAAATAAAAATCTCCTATCATATTTATTAAGAACTGCAGTTGCAATATCTAAGATTTTCTTGTTCATTGTACAATTCTAATAATTGAGCCTTGTTGCCTTTCATAGATGAAATACATCTAGATACAATCATGCTTAAAGACTAATAAAATGTTTAAATGGTATTTAAAAGTCACTGTAGCTTTATTATCAGTAGCAACATTTCAAATGATTCTCTACAAAAGCATTAGTTCCGAATTAATTGAGTTCTTATGATCTTCATTCAGTTTGGCCACAGTTACACTTGCTTAGGCCTTTGTGAAAAGAGTAAGAATGTTGCAAGATACATTTCCTTCTGATTTCAGGCTACAAACTTCTGTTACCAAAAATTATCAGCCTTTGTCACTTCCATTCTTGAATGAGACATGTGTTCCATCACAAGGAAGAAGGCAGGCTAGTCTCAGGCAGTGAGAAGCTACAATTAGAAGTTTCTCAATAAAATAAGCTTAATTGATTAAAAAACAAAACTAAATAATCCCCACATTCGAAAGCATTAGCTATAAAGCTTTCAGTTATATACTAAATATAAAGAAAAATGCTCTAATACAGGAAATTTTGGCAGTCCTGAGTGTTGCTAGCATCACAGCATTACACGTGTTTTCCAGCAAGGGGAGCCCATATCTCACACATACACACCTGAATGTCTATTTTTCACTCTTTCAAAGAGTGAGTGAGTTTCTGCTTTTTAAATCTGTGGTCAACACCAGTTATTCTGTAATGCTTGTTCCAATAACTTTTTTAGACGCATTTTATAAAAGTTTCAACAAGTTAGATGAGTAATAGTTAATAACATATTATATATTCAACATACCACAGTCAAGGACAAACTTCCTTGCGAAAATTTTCATTCCTGTACTGAGTTCCAATGCACATAGGTGCACTACTAATTGCACATAAAAGTAATGTAGTGTCCTGAGTACTTAGTCTGAGAGCATTACCCTTCAGGTAAACCACAAAATGATTTAACCTGACTCTAAAAATAACAGACAAGAGGGTTGGACTAATGATGGGCAGAGATGAAGTCAGGCCAAAAGTTTATAGTTACATTTCTCTTTGATTGATTCATTCACTCTAAATAGAAATAGCAGAAAGACAGTAGCCTCAATTCAAAAAAGTGTGTAGTTGTAAAAGCATTTTTTTGTTGTAACTTCCCAAGGTAATAAACACTAACATTTGCATCTGGCTTAAGATTTGAATGACAGGAGGCATTTGTCTGTTCCAAATGCATAAGCTAGTCTGTGCTGCTCTTTTCATTTAGAAGAGTAAAACAGTAGCAAACATAGATTAACACAGATCAAATGCTGCACTGATAATAGCACCTCTAGGTTTCTATTTTAATATTCATCAGCGAAATGTCAAGTTAGCATCACATCATCATACTAAGTTCAGTTTTTCAACTTACCGGTATCACAATTCTTATATTCCACCCTCATTTCCTTTACAGAGCTGATTCCTTACCTATGCTGTCTTTTATGGTATTGTCAACTAATGAACTGAACTAAGAATGAAATGCCTGTTGTGAACAGGCTTCGGTCTGTAAAGCACTTAAAGTCTTGGGTGGTATAAGTGTGACGCCCAGAGTGGCATCTGAATGGTCAGACAGGAAAGTTTCTTTAACAGTAAGCTAAATGTTGGCATGTATCACTCAATATTTGTGGTCTTGTTTTCCATCTGATGCTTTTGACAGTTGCACTACTTTTTAATACCTAAACACACTTCTCATTTAGGGCAACTGGAAAAAAAAGTCCTACTTTAAAAACAAAACAAAACATCTGCCTATTAAATATTTACAAAGAGTTTAGTTGTCCAGGTTCTGTTTCTTCCATCTGACATTTAACTACTAATGCAGTATAAGACCCTGACAGCCCAAACATGGCCCACTTTGCATATTAGTGCCATGACTCAACCTGCTAGGGCAAGAAATCCCTGGAAAAAAAACAAAAGCAGCAGTAACAAAAGTTCACTAAGTACCTGACCTTCACTATGAACAGAGAAGTTTGACAGCTTACTAACAGTTTCTTTTGGACATAAATCACAATTTTTGTTTAACTGACTGTTTCAGCTTTGTTTCTTCACAGATTCCTCTTCTAGTTAAGTTAGTTATGCACCTGCATCAATAAATGCAGATGGAATAGGATATTTTAATAGTCAGTATCTATAAAAAAAAATAAATAAAAATTGCAGAAGAGAGAGTAGCAATATTAACTGCTGTTTTGAATACAATTTTTATAAAATCTTGGAAGTAAAGCAAGTAAATAAACCTACACTGAAAATAGTTCTTGGATTTAACATCACAGGAAAATTTGTTTTGCCAGACTTGAAAACAGTGACACTTCACTCATTTACTTTTGACACTGCATATTCTACAGTAAATGAACATGCATCCTCTGAGGTATTTAGTCTTATAGTCCTCCCCTGAAGGGTACTGTCTTTCATCCTTAGCCACATGGGGCATTTGCCATGTATTCACGTTTCTCAAAACACAAAATTAAGTAAATTATATATGGAACACCTACCATTGTCACTGTCTCCTTCAGATGGGATACTGTAGCTAAAGTTGTCCCATGTTTGTGCCTGTGTAAGTGTGTTGAAGGAGATAGGAGGAAAACTGAGGGATGGGTCTGCTGGAGGGGAGTGACAACCAGTCCAACCATGGCGGATACAAGGACCGGAGAGGGGATAAAAGTGGGCAGCAGCATTTTATATATGGCATTAGGATTGTATGGTAATGACGAAGATGTAATTCAAAGGTGATTAATACAAAATGCATAAATTTTGAGAAAAGAATGAAAGATGGTGCAGGATAAAAAGAATGAAAAGTTAAATGTTAGTATTTGCAAATCATACATTATATGTGCAGTTAAGGCTGTTAAGCTGAAAAAGATCATTGTAACCACAGCACTTCACACAACTTGTTTACAACTGTTTTAAGAAAGAGTACCCATAGATTTTACATTATAGTCTGACAAAAGCCTTGATTCTAATCAAAAGGCAAATACACCAGCTGTGAAGTTTCAACAATGAAACTTTCACAGAATAAAAATTTGACATCTTTGTGTAACTATGTAATAAGAACATTTCTCACAAAGACATAGAAAATGTACCCATCAATATGAAAGTATTATTACAATTTCTTAGATAATTTTGGAAGTAGTAACTACATTATCCTTTTTCATTCTGTTGAAAGATGTTCTGTAAGTACATGTGCTACAGATGTTTTCCTTTCATTTTAATCAATTTAATAGTACATCAATCACTACTTTTACCTCTTGCTAGCCCACCCAGCAATAAACTCAAATGTACAATCGGTTCACCACCTTAGTTAAGCAATGGTCCTCTGCAACTTTTACAGACTTTCTGGGGACAAGAACAGGCCTACAATGTCCCTAAAGGGTGATTCTGAATTTGCACAAGCCTTGGCAAACCTGTGCCTGCAGTCTTTTAACAAACACAACTTCATTAATGATCTGACTGGGCTCCCTAAAACACACAAAATACTACATTTCCACAGAGCATGCAACAGAATCTGGAGGCTATTCACCAGATGACTGTAAAAGCATGTCTTCTCTGCCTTTCACAGTGATGCTGCTCCTTAATGACCTTTTCCTGTATATAATCACAATGTTCCTTACCACTTCTGCAACAAAAACTATGAACTCATTTCTTGGTTTCCTACATGTATCTTCATGTTTATCTACTGAATCCTATACATAAGCAACATTCATGCTCCCCAAACTAAACTAGAGAGATAAACTACCTCTGCTCTAAATGCTAAACCATAACCAGAAATGAATTTAAGATTACTATATAGATCAAAAAGCAGCTAAAATTACATAATATCAGAAGAAAGTACAAAGTAAAACTTCAGTAAGCACAGAAGGTCTCTATTTTACACCATTCCAAATTAATATAAGGAACTTAACTATGTAGGATTTCTCCTTCCCGCAATTCTAGAATTTCTATTAACATGATAATAATTCAGACAGTATAAAACTTCACATTAAACTTTTCTTTAAAGATCAAGAGCTCTCACTCTTTAGTTAGCTTTCTGAAAGCTGGCTCCCTGCTTCTGGCTATTGGGACACCAGATCAGCTGAACCCGAGATTCAGCACAACTTAAACTCTGGGTAAAGTCAACACTGGGTAACAGAATACAGATTTATGGTAAGTGATAAACAGTCTTCAACTATGCTGGAAATTAGGATTCTCACTATTTTCCAAAGTACACAGATAATGCAGTTAGAGAAGAAAAAAAAGGGAAGGAATAAATATCCAGAGATTAGAAAAAGAGTAACTAGCACTCAAACGAGGGAAAAATGCTGTCAAGTTTTAATGACCATTATGTGTTCCAACCACCTTGAAATACAATCCTGCCCACCACAGAGACTAAGACTGTGCTACAAATCCTCTACAAGCTCCCAAAGCTAAAGACACTAGATTCCCAAGTAAGAATATGCTACGTAAACAGTTGCAGGGGAACAATTTCTCACTTCAGAATACAAATTGCTTTGTGACTTTTGAGTTTTGTCAGTGCTTGCTTCAGTCTTGGCCAGTACAAATTTTTTGTTTGTCAGTGTTGCTGTCACCTTCGTCAGCAGAAACTAAGAAGCACGGTGACCTAAAAATGGTATAGAATAAAAGCAAAAAATATTCTTGACTGCAAGATGTATTAGTAGCTGTTCAGACTTGAAGGCCTGGCATATTAGAGATAATTGTAGCAAGTCCTTCGCAACTCTCAATTTCAACAATGAGCACCACTTTGAACATTTTAATCAATTCATGAGTGAAGAAGGGAGAATTTAAATTTATTATCTGAGTGGTTCCTTTTCAGAGAGCAAAAGTACTTCCCAAGGGCAAACTATGGTTCTAAGAAAACTTGTAATTATTGTTTCTTTTCAATAATGTGTTTTTAAGGTTTTCAAAATTAATGTGTATTTGAAAAGTCCATACTCCATGAAAGCATTTAAAACACAGGAGGCAATAATCTGAAAAATTAAAAAAATCCTCTCTACCTTCTATGTAAACATTTGACCCTTGAAAAGAATCTTTTGAGAAATCTAAACACATTCATTACCTTTCAAAACATTTTCTTTGGGTACTTTGGGTTCTTTCTGTCAGCCATCAGATATGAATTTTCCCAATGTTTTGCCTAGTTTTAAAATGAAAGAATAAAAGGACCTTCAGTCCTGAACACATATCAGTATGTACTAACACAGAAGTTTAAGGCCCTGTGGTTTATCCTCTGGATGCACTTCCATTTGTGTGTGTATTTCAAAAAACTGGAATCCCTACCAGAAGTCTAGAACAGTTTACTTTCACCTTTCCAAGAGACATAAATCATCATGAAACGATGGGGAGGGAAACAGAAAGCAACATTCATTTAAAAGAGATGAAAATAAACACAGTGAAAATAAACTCTCAAATTTCAGAAAAAATAAGGCTGAATATATTTTCATTGAAAATTTGCCACTATTTTTTCTACAGAGCATGATGTACACATTTTAGTTAGAACACTTCAGTGTTAGTCTTGTACTTGGACTTTAAAGATTTATAGAAGCAACTAATGCAAATGTAAGCTCTAATGAAGTTAAATAGTTAAAACTCATTAAAACTATTTAACTTCATTAGTGCTTACATTTTAAATGAGTTTTAACGTTTTCTCTAAGGCCATGAAGAACTTATATGAAAAAAGCTATTAAAATAAACTACAAACTAAGCTGAAACACCTTCCCACATCACAGAAACGCTGGACCTCTATACTAGCTCAGGTCTAGGGCAATATATATAAAGCAGTGTATAATTAACAAGTACAAATTCCAACAGTGATAGGATAGTCTAAACTCACAAAACTTGCACAAAGTTTTAAAGGACATACAATGAAAAAACTAGAGACCTCGCAAGCTTTAGGTAGGCTTCACAAACATGCCAGTATTTTCTGTCATGTACCACTTCTATCTGTAAATTTTTCTTACATGTTAGCAAAACAAATTTTAATACTCTTTTTAGAGCAATTCTAGGGTGAGAGCAGAAGAGGAAACAATATGCAGCTTTATTACACCTTTGCAAGGTTTCATTTTATTACATGGTGCTACTTGGCTAACATACTGTATTTTTATCTGAAGTTGGACCTATAGTTTTACTACTATTTTACTATTTTTTACTACTATTTCCCCTATTTTACCATGGTATAAATTCAAGGTAACATGACAAACTTTAAGTGCTCAGGTGACTGTAGTGTCTGACATGGAAAAGAAAATAAGTTCAGATTATCAAGTTTACTGAACCCATAGCGTGACCAAAAGACACTATAGTATTGGCATACTCAAAGCTATTCAAATATATGAATTTGAATCAGTACAGTGCAGAAAATCAGCAGGTTTTAACCAACTGACTTTGGTATTCAATGAGGCTGCAATATAATTGGGGAAAAACTGTAAGAGTCATGCACATCTAGTCTTGCATCATGTGACTTAAGGATTTTGTTGCAAAGGACTGCAACTATTGCAACCCAGCCTTTCTAGAAATTCCCTCTAAGAAAGAGTCACTAGGATCTTTTGCCCTGACCTTTTATAACCATTAAGGATAGGAAACCTTGGCACACTGACATACCAAGATTCAGAAGCGCACATTAAACACTTGAACAAGAGGGCACAGTTTTGCATACTCTCCCAGGAAGCTGCTTCCAGTCCCTGGCAGCAGATTTCACCGGCGTCTCAGAACACAGGCCACATCCCGTGAAAGCAGCAACACGGCACAGACCTGTTTGCTTTCACTGTGTTATTGCAATGTTGACTCTGGACTATGCAATGTTACTCACTGCTTCATTTTCAACAACTCCTGAAAAGATTTGTTTGCGCATCATTTTTATATTTTCAAATTTTATATATAGAAATAGCAACATTTCTAAATCATCAGGAACAAGACAGAGCCATAGTTTAACATTCCAACAATCTCAGAAATGCAACTGAACACATCTGTCAAACTGTATATCATAACTATGTGAGAAACTTAAAGTATCTTCCTTCATAAAAGAAAGGTTGGTTCACTACCATTTTCCTTGCTTTTTAACACTAAAAACCAAACTCCACCAAATCTATGGGTACAATTTCACAAACATTCAAAAATTAAATTGCTGCCATTGTTGCTAAGGTATTTTGTTATGGAAACCACAGGCTTGTAGTGGCTTACCAACACTTGATTAAAAGCATTTGTGGTGAATGCAAGAAACCAGAACTACAGTCTTAGGTGCTGAAACACACTGAAAAATCTACAGTTACTCTTCAGAGGAGATGTGAGATGACTTAACAATACTGACTCCCTCAGCGCAGGGAAGATAAAAACTGAGTTAATCCTGTTTTTAAAGGAAGCCCTCAAATATATTTACATTTGGTGTTTTTTTGTTGTTTGCTTTTTGGTTTTGTTTGTTTTGTTTAAATAAAATGCTGCTTGTTACAAAGACTGGTGGTTATGCAGAGTTAGTATATTGCAAATTCATTAAACTCAGTTGCTGGCTGAACTAAAGGTCTAATCTTCCTGTAATGCTTGATCTTTACACAAGCATTAACTACTGAATGACTGAGTGCAATGAACAATTTTCAGAGCAACCTGTGTCTTCCAAACAAGTCTAATTGTTTAGATACATTATTCAACAAAATGTAAACTGTATCACTACATACCAATTAAGCAAAAAAATTTGTTTCAATTAGTATGTTAGCATAGATGATAAATATGTATATACATATAAAATATGTACAATTACATACAAACACCTTTTTTAAATGTACATACATATAATTTAACAACTAATGTATTAGGAAGGGATGAAAATTGATCCATATATAATAGGCCAAATACATACTTTTTACAAATTCAATCTTGATTCAAACCTATAAAACCTTAAAATAGTCTAATCTTCTTCTGACTCTTGTACAGAAAATGCTACATTGCTGCCTTCTTAAGGGGAAAAAATAGAGATATCTAATAACACCACAGATGTAAAAAAACTCAAAACCAGTACACAAAAATTTTCTTTCTCACATTACCTGATCGTGGTTTCAGGCCAAAAGGGATTGTGGTGTTTGTAGTAGGAGACACTGTCGGACTTTTATCCTTATTCTGTGTAATTCAAGAACATAAATCAAACTAAGAGCAACATCCAGAATATGTCAGCATATCTGACTATGTAAAACGCAAAAGTTAACAATACTGCATGCTACAACTATTGCACCATAATGTGATCACAATATAGCCTCAAACCCATGATAATCTCAATTTTTTTATCGTGCCCCATTCCTCTGCTGGAAAAGATGAGTTTCTGACAAAAGACAGCAAGATATTCCTCCTAGTTATAAATAAGCTCAATTATTTCTCAGTTTTCTCCCATGTCATCACTTGGTTCCATCAAACAAATTTTGTGGCAGAGTACATTTAGAAAAAGAAAGCAATTAATTACATTCTGCATGGTATTTTCCATGCAACACTGAATTTCTGCGTGAAAAAGCAAAAAAGGGGAAATGAAGCAGGATCACCCTTGACCATGACTAGGCTAAGAATTGCAGCAGGAAGAATGGAGTAGCAACATACAGAGAAGGTGAGGTGTAATCATTATAATGGCAACAGAGAAAGAGTCCTATGACCAAACTCGGTAACAGGAATCCCATTTAAAAAGTGATTTCTCTGGGAGCTGAGAACTACACAAGTCCCATCACCAAGACCAGTGAAAGGTGGCTGGGTGCTTGTGAATTTGCAAGATGCTCATGCCCAACACAGCGTAGAGGGAGAAGCCCTATTTCTGCACAAAAAATACTAAGGGAAAAAAATCTCCATAAGGAGCTCCATAAAGTTTCCCCTTTGGACCTTCTGATGAGACTGGCACTGTATAAAACAGCATCGATAAAATCAGACTCCTCTCCGAAAACTAATCAAGGACATGACACAACTGCAAAAAGAAATTGCAGTCTTGTCGACCAAGGAAGAATTAATAACAGAAAACATGTCAGAATGGAGAAAACGTAAAAAAATTAAATGTTTTATGCTAAATTATGTAACTCAGAAACAAGCTTAGCAGAAAGTGTATTTTTATATCCCAGTAAAGTCTTAAGATGACAAGAATATACTATAAGCCAAACAAGCCCCATACGCACTTCTGATGAGCTCAGTCATATGTTCTGTGACATTCAGTTACGTTTCACTTAGTATATGAACCATTCATATATGAGACAAAAAAATGGCACTAGCATCTTACCTCATTGTGAGAGGTTTGCCCACTTGTATTCCAAACAATTAGATCATTCTGCATGTTTGGAAAGGGAAAAAAAGAAAAAAAAAAAAAACACATTTCGGAAACTATATTAGTGATACACCACAATGGACAATGGTACATTTTACTCATGACAGTCAGACACATATAAATACTTAATTATTTTTTTCACTGAAACCATAATTTGCATGAATAATAAGTACTTCTACAGCTAGCCAAACAACACTTAAAAAACCCCTTGTAGAAATTATTTACAGGTTAGTTATTAAATTTTTAGCTTCAATACTAAGGGATTATAACTGCATTTATAAGATTTTAATGTTTGTTGGTTAAAATACAGCAAACAATTTTGTTTCACTATTTTTTAATTAAACTATCATCAAGGTTTAATATGCAAATATAGACCTTTAATACAGATTTGAAGAGAGAAGCATTCCTTAAGCCATTAATTTTATAATTGCAATGTAACATACCTTTTGTTACCATTTCTGTTACCATATTGGAAACATGCATATCACATTAATAAATATGAAATAAAATCAATAATTCAGCATGAATCATAACTCAGCAGAAACACAGTTGCCATAAGTAAAAGTAAATTATAATTCAATTCAAAATAATTTCTTTAGGACCAAGGTTTTTTTAATAGATAAAAAAGTAGATAAGATAAAAGACAGTACTTGGAACACTAGGTCCCAATAATCACAGAGCTTTCCAAAAGCTAGCAAGATGGGAAGGAAGGTTACACACCCATTTTGCTTCATGACCTTTCTTGGCCACTTTTCAAGCTTAAAAAAAAATTCTTCAGCTTTAGACATTTTTCATAACATTATCTCAACCACTGTATTACCTAGAATAAACAGAAAGAAATCTTACTCATCTGATGCCTGCTCCACCTGGGGACTTCCATGCTTGGGCACTTCTGTGCTAGTCAGAATTTTGAATTTATGCTGAATTGAACTCTTTCAGTAACACAAGTAGCAATACTAGAGCTTACTGTATTACACAGAACACAGCACGACTGAAAACTTGCTCTTGCAGGAAATGTTTCCATTTCACAGAATGTGTCTAGTACCTTCACCTGCCTAACACAGTCCAGATCAGGCACCCACAAGTGTTTAGGAAGATTTTCTTGCTTTTAAAAGGTTCTTAAAAGTGAATCAGTGGTGTATCTTTGTTAAACAGTTCATCAAAATGAATAAGAACTATTCCAAATAAAGTCTGGTAAACCCAATGTACAACAATAGAACAAAGAAGATTAAGCAACTCAATTTCTTGATGTTTTAAAGAAATAAGCAAAGACAAAATTCAGATTAACAAAGTCACAAGGTTATCATAAGAATATTTGATAGTAATGATGATTACACACAAGAATATTTGAAAAGCATGAAGATACACCAAAAAAAAAATCTATGTCTTGATATGACAGACTACAGTACTTAAGGTACTACCAATACAGACAGCATGTTCTGCAATTTTGTTCTCACAATCTGTTTGCAAGAGCTGTCACAAATATCCCTATGTAGCAAGTTCTGAAGTAATAATATATGCCCCAAATACTTAAATAACATTTTTTTGCAGTTCTTTATCTCTGAATCATTACAATAAAAATACAATAAAAATACTGCTGTTTATAAGAACTTAGACGCTTATATAACTACAAGAATATTTGGGGTGAAGGAAGAAGATGAATCGGATATTTAATTATCTTGAAGATATAACTTTGAGGTGATATTTTTTTTCCAGGGTAACGCAACCACTGCAACTACTATACTTTTTATTGGGCCAAAATACTTTTGTTAAATGTATTATATCAGTTCCTTCCTAAAAGACAGGTCTTAATCAACTTCCATTTACAGTCACACCTTGAGATTCATGCTAAAGCAAAAAAAAAATTACCAACAAAGTCAATCCCCCCAATGGGCTTAAGGCCATTATCCCTACGCACAAACTGACAGCATGCAAAGATCCATTCCAAATGTTTCCACGTTTATTGCATCTAGACACTTCCATACCTGACTCAACGACCATTTTTCACCGTGTTCACACGTTCTCACTTCAGGCTTTGCTTTCTCCATAATCAACTCCCTCCTCCTCTGAAATTCTAGTTCCTCTTCAGCATTTTCTCTCTGTAAGATAAATAACTCTTCAGACTGTGTATCACTGGAAATAGAATTGTATTTTTTTGCATAACATTACCTTAAAATACTTCTTACAAATACTGTGATGAAAAGCAAAGAAGTAAGCAGATACTATATAATTGCAGTTCCAGCGCTAACGGGGAGATAAATGTAAAATTACTTCATAAAAAACACCAGTTCACCAGTCAGGATACAGAACAAATAATAAGCTGTGTATATCACACTGTAAAACTCAAAAAACATACTTTACATACTCTCTGTAACGGTAGGGACAGTACTCTGGAAAAACCCTAACTTATTTCATGAAATGGTTTGGGGTTATCCTTAATGACTGCACTGCTTTCCTACCCCAGAAGAGAGAGGTAGGGAGGTCAGATGGTAGCTGAGTATTCATAGCTGGACTGCCATACATGAGACCGCACACACTGGCAGGGAAGCTACAGTGAAAAAGTAATTGATAAACCCAGAAAAATTTTACATATACAGATTAAAAAACCCCAGACAATTCTATAAATATAGTAGAGAAAAATTAGTTTTGTCCTCCAGCCTACTAGCTTTTTCCCTTCCCTACTTGGTAGATTACTAATTGATGAAATTGTTGGCTCATTTTCTGTCTTTTCCCCCAAAAAATATTTTGTAATAATACACTCATTAACGTACCTGACCAAGGGAAGATATCTCCATCTGTATTTGACCACTATGTATAAAGATAAACAAATGCAAATATGTAATTCATTGTGTAGCAACTTGAATATGATGCATCTAACAAATGCATTAATTTTTTTTCTAAAGAAGGTACATAGACACACTTTACTGTAGACTCCTGAAATTCTAAAGCTGTTGCTGGTTCCATGGGATACAGATTCGCACCACTGCTCTCTGAAATATCCATGCTTAATCTGCAAGGTTTGAAATAGAAACATTGCACTGGGGTACAGCTTTTGCAACCATTCTGTTTAATATTTATTTTCAAACAAATGGATGTATGAAATACTTTTATAGTCATGGTGTTAACCTGTTCGGTGTTATCTCAAGAACTTTTGGAAATGTCTCCCGATGCTTCAGTTCAGTCAAAAGAAATTAAGTGCTTTCATCTGCAAAGTATCACCCTGAGCAATGGCTTGTATCAAAACAAAAGGAGCTGTTTACTACCAACAACCATGCCATTATCCAGAAGACTGTAGATTTCTGTACCTAACCTCTAGCACCCTGCATTCAAATGGAAGTCACAGACCTGCTTAGATATACACATTTAATTTGCAGAGGCTGAAAATAAAGCAGTGCAAGAGAAAATGAAAAAAAAGCAGTAAATACAGGAAAGGGAACACAGAAATAAGAAGCAAACATTTGAAAATATTGAAAAAGGTTGAATCTGAAACCTTTATCTTTCCCAGAACTGAAATACTACTTATGTGCACATCGGGTATGCAGGTTTGAAGCTCTGCAGAATACTAAAACAACTGCAACCAGACAAGCATTTTACAAGTTTCATAATCATACCCATTGCTAAAAATATTACATGATCAGCCATTTTTAAAAGTCACATTTCAAATTTACTGTAGTGTTACCAATGAAAGCACATCTGTGTGTGCACGGAGAAACAGGGTTTCCATTTTATTGACCTTTTAAATTTAATAAAACCCCTTAAATATGTAGCAAATATTGGGGCAACATTTGGAAACAAAAACCAAAATGACAAAGTTTATAAGGCTAACAACTGAAATTTTTTCATTGTTGCTTTTTTCCGAAACAAATACTTTCCTTTTTTAACTACAACATTCTTCTCACAAAGTAATAAGCCTCATATGAGATGCAGAAGCAATGGTATTAGGAAGCTAAAGGAACTAAAGAGATTTCCTAATTTGTAAAACATTTCATTAAGCAAAAATACTTCCAATTCAAGTATTTAGTATATGATTCAAGAATTCAGGTATTCTTTACATGATGCAAAGTAAAGCTGTGTCTCTAGAAATACTAACAGGAGCAAATTTCTGTCCTAAAGAAGGTGAAAAAGCAGTAACAAAATAAGCATTTAAAATAAAGAACAGTGTAGTCACAAGAGCAAACAGCTGTGGTGAACTGGCCAAGGAAGGAAAGAGAGCCAAGTATACTGAAGGCTGGAAGTGACAAAGACGTTTCTGGTCTTCAGAGAAATGAAGCTGTAAACCAGCTACCTCATGGTAGTAAGAATTAAAATTAACTGAATTTCTGAAGGTGATTATGCAAAGAAAAGCAATAGCAAGCATCTGGACAGAAGTACCTGCACCATTACTGCCAGACTTCTCTAGTATGGCAAGTGTTTATTTTCTTTTAAATACTTATTTCTTTTGTTTAGCCACAGATTCAGAGTCATTCCATCTGCCTTTAGCCACTTAAAACAGGCACCTAAATTATAAAATCTTGCCTTCTGTAGTCATGGAAAGTCTAAACAGACGTCTCTTCCTCTTTCTCCTTTGGATTTCAAAAGACTAAAGAAACTCAACCACTAGTTCAGGCACCTCCTTTATGTGCACCATTGAACTGTGATGAAGATGGGCCAGAAGACCACCTCATTCCAACAAAATACACCAAGCATGAATAAGAGGAAAAACCGTAGCCCCTAAAAAATATAATCCCTAAAAGAAATGTGAAAATCCTACACAAAACTTCAGAATATCACACTATTGTACAGAGGATAAATACTTAGGGGTGTCCTTACCTCTAATTTTAGGTTTCTTTTATACCTGAAATCCTGCTTATTTTCCTGGGAATCTTGTCTAGATACTCAGAATGTAAGTTTCCTTCTTAACTAACTTGTATACAGCAGTATGCTAACACAGAGCTTCGTAACTCCAAAGAACTTAATCAAGTGTCAGTTAAAAGAGCACTCTAAAGTAATTCACAAAAATATTAAAATATATTACATTAACACATCAGCTATTGTGAGCATACCTGTTGGAATCCTGTAATAAATCTACCGCTTCTCTTAGTTGTTCTATCATTGCTATATCAATAGTCTGTTCTTCTGATAAATTTAGTCTATAACATAAAAAAAAAGCATTCAAAGAAAAGGTACAACAGCAATTATCAAGGGTAGTCTGAGCTTCAGTTTGTGAGCTGCATCTTCCAACTGGCATGAAAAGACTATAGAAAGGGAAAAACAGCCTCTCTGCACACCAGTATGTGCTGAATTTATGGAAAGAGCTTCTTTTGCAAAAGTTCTCCAACACTTTGTCCTTAACAAATCCCCTCAACCTAATACATACAGAAAAACACAAATTTGATAAACTAAAACTTTTACCATTCAATTATACAGAATGTCTTCTAAAACTGAAAATTTGTTTACCAATATTTGACCCTTAACTGCATTCATCACATACACTGTTTTAACACAAATGGTATTAACATAAATACAATTAGGTTTTTTTTAAGAGCCAGATTGCTTTCTTTTGCTTTTCAGCATTTGTAATTCTTTTGGGGGTTCAGAAATATAACCTTCTGCTAGTTCTACCTGTAAGGCTCAGAAAGTACTTATTCTTTCCTTCCTTCAGTTTTCATTTTTACATCATATAGGACTACACTGTTCTGATGAGTGACTTCACAGTACCCTGTCATATTAAACTCCCTTTTCTTATGCACTCACTGCAGCAACTGATGTTCACTTGTTTTACTCTTGAACTAGTATCTATGAGTCAATAATTGCTCTAAGGTCAAAACTATGACAAAAGAAAAAAAAAAAGGAAGGCTGTTTTCCAATTAAGTTGATTTTTAAAATGTACATTAAATTTAGAGCTTAAAAGTTTTGATAAAATCTATTTTTTTTAACAAATCCTTTAATAAAATAAATATCAACATACCAATAAAAGAGCTTTCATTCTACATAAATAAAAAGACATTACAGCATTATTGGTGCATACAAATTCGTTAGCTGTAGTATAACATCCACTCTATTCAGCAATAATATGTTAAACATTGAGCACACACAAAGTAAAAGGCTATGCATTTGTTGTGCCTCAAAGTCTACAAAAGTATTAATTGACAAGGAAATACTAGTTCTAGTCAAACTAATTAAATGACACAGCTAATTACAGATACGTAAAAAATACTCACAATTCGTCGGCTTGCCATTGTGTGTCCTCTTCTATTCTCAATAATTCATCACACTCTGCTGCTCTGCTCTGTAAGCAGACAAAAACGATAATGAGAACTGAACTTTGCAATTAAGTAGGCAGACAAATTTTGCTTTCAGACTCCACACTGACCTAATTTATGTAACAGTTTAGGCTGGTTAGTTGAAGCAATTCAATGCTTCTGCTCCACTCCTTACTTTACACCATCGTAAGATGCTGTTTACAAGACCTTCTATTCAACCTTCAGATTTTATTGAGATCAACAGCCCTAACCCTCCTTTACCAGTAAAAAGAAAGTCAAGCAGCATAAGAGTTCTTTATTCTATGTCCCAGACTCCACTGGTGACTTTCTGGCACATGGAAACAATGCTTCAATTAAACACAACCCTAACTCTCTTCCTACTTTCCCTCTTACCACAGCCAGATTTCTTTACAGAGTAAGGAAATTCCAAACACGCAAACAGTGGCAGTTATGTACTTCATCCATAATTATTAACAGGATTCATAACTGACAGCTTTGACAGTCATGAATAATTTTTTTTAAAAAGAACAAATCAGAACAAAAATTGCATGCAAGAATTCATATCAGTCAGCCAGTTATTTTGGATTCAATGTAGGCATAAATTAGAGCTCCCACACCTATAGTATGAAGTTCTACTTAATCGAAAACTTGACTCTCTCTTTTATGCCTCCACTGTGTGCTTTGCAACACTCTCTTCCATCTCAGACAAGCAGGAACACTGAAATAAGTTCAGCTGCCAGTAAAGACAGAAGCTCTCTGAATGAATGTGCATTTGTACTTGTAGAGAATCAACAGCAGAAAACAAAGGCTTATCCTCTTTTGTGTCATGTGTTTGGCACACAGGCTGCATCACCCTGTACCAATAAATGCTATCCAACTCTGCTATGTGTGACACTGAGGAGTGTACCAGCTTCTCTAATGTTCTCCAATGCTCCAAACTGGCTCATCTCCCAGTGTCAATCCCCCCTAGTAGAATCAAAAAAGTCATTCTTTTTCATCTTTCTTCCCCTTACAAGAATGAACAGTAATGATTTTTTTCTATAAGGGTACCCATCATAAGATAACAAAAGTGCAGCACTTATTTGAGAAGGTGATTTGATATGATTTGTCTTGATGGATCTCTCAGTTTCTATTAGAATGTTTAAAAAATAAAGAAAATGTATTTTACTGCCTTAACATTACTTCAGAACTTTAGCCACCACAGCTAGCACAAAGTCATCTTGCATTTTAGCAATGTAACAAATATGAAAAATTGCTAAATTCAAAAAAAAAAGCAAATAACACAGAACATAGCTGCCATTTTTTCTTAAAGTCTTAAACATAGTTAAAGAATAACTCCCATATATACTAGAAAGAGTTATGGGTAAATTGATCTCCTAGATTAATTGTAATAATTTTAAACCTACCTGCTTATTTTTGCTTTCTGTATCTTTTTATGACAGTGAATATCAATTGCAGTCTCTTTTTCATTAAAATATCTGCGCTTGATCATTACTGTTTGCTCTGTACTTATGAAGGTAGTGAAGATATTTTCCCCCACTAAAATTGTCACAAACTTGCCTTAATGTAACTCATAAATTCAGCAGTAAGAGTATCTGATTCATCAAATTGGTTTCCTGTTTCTCTTGACTTATCATTGACAAGCAAGCGAGAAGATCCTTGATGGAATTCCACTAGTAACAAAAACAAAAAAAAATATATAGAAGAAGGATTCTTGGTTCAGCTCAACATGTGTTACTCAACATAATTTTATTGGATTAAATTATAAAGCTCTCAAAACCAAAGTTTTGATTCTAAACATATTAAAAACTTCAAACAGGTAAGACCTTTGCAAAGTAAAGACTGATGCCAATTCATTTCAAAGCTGTACTAAATCAATACCCTGGGCATATGCTGTTGTCTGTCAGAAGCACCACAGGAGGCCCTGATGGAGTCAGTTATGAACTACACCAAGTCCGTCCTGCCACTCCTGGTACAAAACCACAAGTGGACAGCTGTTAAGTATTTTAAGACCTTCAGATATCTCCACCAGGGGCTTGCAGTTGAATGCAATTTCAGAATTATCACGCTATAACAAACAGTCAAACGCTTAGCAAAATTATTCAGAGCCTATGCCAATCTCCTGCCTACATATTTCCAGGGATATGATCCTACAACTTACACTCTCCAGTTTGCTAATAAACACTGTAGGATACGATCCTTTTACTATCTCTCTTTGTATTCTCCTAAATTCTGATGAGTATTTCAAATGAAGTTGATTTAACCTAGTATGTAACACCGTGGAAAGGCTAACATACTATTTGTGTGGTTTTCATATTCAACTCACTTCATCCTGCCATTTATCACTAGTATATGCAGAACCTGAAGAAATATTGTTTTTTAGTATGTAGTATATACTAGAAAAACATAAGTTACTTTAAAAAAATTAGATAAAATTCCACATTCTCACAAAATCTGAAGAGCTTTACTTGTTTTCAGAGGTAATACTGACTGATTAACACAGCTTTACATATGCACTAAATCCTACTATACAAATAGTCTCTGCTATTGTATATTTGCTAGATTATTGCACATTGATATGTGGTTGGGAAGCACAGTTTAAAACAACTTTCACTTTTTTCCTCCCAGTCAGAACCAGATCTTATTAACTCCTGAGACAAGGTGTAACAAGCTCATTGGAATTGCTAAGGAAAATTACTGTACAGACTCAATTCAGTATAGTTAAAGACTTTCTAAGTAGCACGCTTTTTCTTTTTTACATGATTGCATATGCAAGCTCAAAGGCTTCTGGGTAGGTAGGCAGGCATGGAATCAATGACAGAATTTCCCTGCATTTAATTTCCATGGTTTTTACATTCCAACCTTTTCTTGAGTTAGCATGGTGACCCGAATCTTCCTTTACGATATGATCTTCTTCCATGATGTCTGACATTGGAACATTAAAGCTGACAGTATCTTCATCAGATGGCTAGGAAAAAATAAGAGAAACACTAGCTTCAGCTCAAACCAAGACTGATAAAAATGTACATACCGAGAAGAGAGCTCACTAAAGAGTTGCAAACTAACAAGGGAGATGATATCAGAGCACATGACCAAATCCTATTGTAGGAAGTTGTAGTCACACTGAATACATCCTCACAGGAGGTGTGCCAAGCAGAACAATTCATCTGTCCTCTTTTCCTATCTTCCTCACTGCCCTGCTCCTCTCCTTGCAGTGACACTGCTGCACTGTGACGCCCTCTGTGCTTTCTTGGGCCAGACGAAACAGGGGCTCCTTGTAGCCACCAAAGTCTGTAGAAACACTGAGTCTCATATCACTGTCCATTTTTCCTTTTCCTCCAAGACTCTTCTTCCCTGCTTTACCATGCAGCTTGCTAATTGAATGTCTAAAGCAAGCAAGATGAACTTTGTAGACCAAGACAATATCTTTAATTATATTAACTGCTAGAGCTGGGGAAAAAATAAAAAAAGCATAGACTTTCAAGTACACTAGCTTTTCTTGGCTTAAAAGCTCATCCATTTTTTTCAGCAGTGTTAGTTGGTACACTAAAACACATTACTTATACCTACAAACCTATCCCGTCTATGAGTTTACAGACAGTGGTTGCACAAGGAAGCACAGATATACTAGGCTTCCCTTTTGTCCCAGGCCACTAAGGCTCTGCTGCTGTGCAGGGCTGGCAGTGACCTGCTTGAGTGGGACCTGCTCACATTCTCTCCTGAGGTGAACTAGAGCAAAACCAGTTTGTAGAAGAGGCCAAGTTTTCACTATTAATTCTCCTGAGAGAGAGAACTTACCACT
Source organism: Sclerurus mexicanus (assembly GCA_013396755.1). NCBI lineage: Eukaryota > Metazoa > Chordata > Aves > Passeriformes > Furnariidae > Sclerurus > Sclerurus mexicanus. The sequence continues at coordinate 238,768 of VWZF01005682.1, forward strand.
AGAACAATCTCAGAGCTTTGCAAGTGTATTTCCCAATAAACCCATGAGTGTTACTCATTTTTTAAATGCTCTTTGTTTCTGTAACTCACTACTCTGCACATGTGTATTCCATACATGTATTCCGTAATTATAACTGCTGTATTACATATATAGCAGTTTGTTCTGTATCCCTTAAGAATATATATTTTAGGGAAATAATATTTCCAATTTTATCAGTTCAGACCATTTTAACAAAAGATCTGCACTGGAATGGAAGAGTGTTAAGTACAGTCAGTTATTTAATTCCATAGTTGCTAGCTTCTAGTAGAACTACGCCATTCTTGCTACCTTTATATGTTCATATTCCATGTAGAAAATATTTTTTTTACATCCTGAAGCTAAGGTTTGTGATAAAGGATGGTGCAAATCTAAACCTTGTTCCTTAAAACTGCAGATACATATGGTTCCTGCTATTTTCCAAGAACACCTCGGACTTAAAATATTTTGCAAACATGGACAATCATGAATATTCTTCCTTAGTAATGAACTACATGTTCATTTCTCCATGAATTCACTAGTTGTATTTTTCTGCTTAGAAAGAAAAAAATTTGAAAGCATGTTCAGGAACTTCATAAAACCTTTTCAAAATAATTTTTAAATTTTAAAATTAATTCTATTGTAAAATGAAACAAATTAGTATCTCAAAGAGAAATTAAACAAACCATGCTCCAAATATTCTAAGCACAAAAGTTACTGTTCCTTGAGATTTGAAGCAATGACAATCCAACAGTTTAAAAAAAAAAAAGACGTACAATATAAATTAATTCAGACAACTGATGTTACAGTGCAGTTCTTTCAAGCTGTATCTTGTGACAGTTGAGCACTGAATTTAGTTATTCTAGATGAAAGTTTGTGTTTTGTTAATTTTTCAACTACCATTTGAAAATAGTATAGCAAAACATTCCTATACACATTATTACTAGTTCTGGATACTAAAACAGGTAAATTTTTTTTTTCCTCAGCAGAGTAACACACACTTCAAGGAAAATATTTTGGAGTGTTGATATAAAAAAAGCCACAGGCCATTCAATTTGGAAACAAAAAATGATTTCTTTAACAGTCTATGTCTCACTTTCAGGACCTACAGAATTCTGCAACTGATTTTCCAGGTGTTTCCTGCCAGTATAGTATAAAACAGAAACTATCCAAAGCCTGCAATAACACAGAAGTATTGCTCCTTCACAGGTGAAATACCGTATCTCACTTCCTTTGCCCACAGTTTTATTTTTTATCCAGCTAGCAACAAAAAGCAATAGACATATAAGAATCAAAAATATCTGACATTATTCTAAGACAGAATTCAGATGGTGCACTTCAAAATAATTGTCATATACATTCCTGCTGGTATAACATGTCACTCATATGGGTAGTAAAGCAGTGACACCACCTGAACCTTAGCAAGTACCCTCTCATTCTAGTGGATTTTAATAAAATCAAAAATAAGGCCAAAGAGAGGTAGAAAAGGAATCAAAATTCTACACTTCTCCTAAAAGATGAGGTACATGAGTACACTGCCTTAAAGCAGAATTTGCCTTTAAGATGCTGTGATCAATTTTACAACAACACAAGTTACCTTTCCACAAAATGCTCAAGATGACTCTAGCTTTGAAAATTAATGCTATAACAACCCTACCAAGTCAGACAGAGATACATAAATAGTTTATTTCATCAAGTACTCCCTCCTAAGTGTATTCACCCAAAACCAATTAGCAAACTTCCCCAAAAATACATTAGTATTCAAACAAGTCATTCAGTTACTGATTTTAAGTTACACACATGCAAAATGACATTGTAGTATTTTCTGTAAAAGCATTGAAACTCAATAGCCACTACCCTTCAGACTAAATGGTAGCTTGTATTTATAAAAACCACCAGATACACGTTTTAATGATCATTTTATGTCTGATCATTTAATGCTTATCTAATGTTTGGTGTGTAGCTTTCTGAATGTAATTAACAACATATGTGAACTTGTATTTGCAACATGCCAATATTTCTTGCACAATTCTCATGTGCTACACAGGTATTAAAGATCTCATCAGAACGAAAATGAGTGGCAAATTTACAACAAAATGCCTTTGGGATTACTGACCTCAGTATCTATTTCTCCTTAATAGTAAAGCAGTAGTCAGGCAGGGATGGAATGAGAAAATAGTTCTTATATAAAAAAAACCCCGTTTGTTCTATTAATAATGCATTAGTTCACTGTTGGTTGTCTTTAAAATATTTTTTGCAGCATTTCAATTGCTACATTTTGGTTACTGGTCAGATCTATTTTCTAAATGTGGTATGTATAGCTAAAGAGGAAATTCTGGAATAACAGTTTTATGAACAAGCTAACTGAGCTTCAGGAAGCACAACAATGGCAAAAGAGTTTGTAAGTGTCTCTGAATGGACTGCATGCTCTTACAGCTAAAGGGAAACCATTAGAAGTTTGGCTAGAAATCATTACAATTCTCCATCACTTCCATCTAGCAAGAAACTTGCCCAAATACTTGGAAATCCCTGTGTTTCATTTTCTAAATGCTACTGTATTTAAAAGACCAATCAATGTGTAAGTGGATTCATGTTCAATTTGCTTTTTAGTAACTTTTGTTTCAAAAGCAACAGAATCTCTTTTCATCAAAGGAAGAGAGAAACACTAAAGAATCACTGCAAAATTATTTTAAGTAGCGAGAAGGTCATTCTTTTATTGTGACCTAGGTATTTCCCATTAGGTCAGACCATAAATCCTGTTGTTATACATTTTAGAAAGATCCTTAGTGAATTATATTGCTAATTATTTACTTATGTATCATTAACAATTCTGTGCCCTGTTCAGCTGAGCAGTGCCTCAGGAAAAAAAGGTCTTGGAAAGTCAGTTCTAACTGCTTAGGACAACACTAGTCCCACACAGCTGTTCTTTCTCTCTGCTCAGTTAGACGACACAGTCCAGAAAAGAGTCTGAAGATTTATTTCCAGTACTGCCTAACTGCCAGAGCATGTAAACACATTAAGATTTGCAAAGTTTCTAAAGTTTCTGCACTACAGCAATCTGCCATACTCACATCACAGAACATGCTGGGACTGGGCACTGTTAATTCCCAACAGGAAAGAGTTATCAGTCAGACAGAAAACATGTAAGAAGTCATCAGTGTGTAACCTGTTGGCATATCTCCTTCACTGAAAACAGCAGACGTGGATCCTGTTTTGGCTCTCTAGATTATGTAAACTGACTGAGAAATGTAGTGAATTTTCACTGTTGGTAGGTTGTTGACCATTTGGAACCAAGTATCTCACTGTCCTATCCAGACAGGGTACAGACAAAAATTTTAAAAAGTCCCAGCCTCCTTTTGTCTTTGTTTTAGTGATGTCTGAGTGAGAAATTCATGCCAAGGATATGGTTGTAGAGTTTTTATGGCTAAAAAATGTATTCACACTTTTACCCAACTTAAAATATAGTCAAAATATAAATGCTGGGAGTTGGATGCAAAATGTAAGTAACTTACCTCTGTTGCTGACAAACGTTTATCACCATTATCACTACCAACACCTGAATCTGAGTCCTTTTTACTTGGGTAGATATCATCAATGCTAGATGTGAATTAAAAAAATTTAAAGATCAGTGAAATGCTACCATAACATTTATACTCAAATTCTGTCCTGGCTTCACTTAGAGCAAATTTATAACCAGTCTTAATGGTAGAGGATGCAATAGGCTCGTACAACTGAAAACTAACATTTGCAGTCTGGTGATATTAAAATAGATCAGATTGAATGGTTGGTTAGCCTAAGGATTAATGAAAACAACAAAAATCATCTGCTATAAGCTTGTTTTTGTTTACACACTAGGCAAAAATGTTCAGTTACTGGCTAAGTAGCACAGGAGTCCGACTGAAGCAATTTAGCCACAGGAGAAGCAACAAAAATAGTTGAACTGGAATCAACTGATTTAATTGATCCATTAAAAATGAACTAATATCTCTCTGCAGCTCCAAGTAATTATTAACACAGAAACCTCCTTTTGGTGCTTTAAAATAGACTCTGAATTTAGGTTTTTAAGAAAATTACTATAATAATGGCAACTGCTCTCTCTTGTGGTTTCATTACCTGATATGACCTCTACTCACTTTGAAGTACACTATTAGATGAAATACCCTCAATCACTTCACTTTTTTTAAAATGTACTTCATTATTTCCTCATTTGCTATCCCGAAAGCTGTAATACTGAATTCAGATTGACACAGCAATTTAAAAAAGGAGCTTTACCAGTCTTTACATGAATAAGGTATCTGATTATTTAATCTTAAATTACCTCTTATCAGTAAACACTAAGGACTTTTTTGTAGAAACTGCCTATGGAAATCCTAATTGGGTTATGCTTTTTCATTAGAAGTATGAAGTTACACACTAAAATAAAAATTTGGTTACTATTACATGATAGAGCATTAGGCTGTTAGTTACCAACTGGTATCCACTCCATACTATCCCTTTACCCTAACTTGTATTCTCCACTATGACCAAAATATCATATAGGACATGATGTTTCAGTCAATTTTCTCATATCCTAAAAGAACAAAACAGAACACCAGTAGGTGTTTTCCAAATGGAAAACCTACTCTTCATCCTAGATTCTCCTCACCTTGAGACATTTACCTGATAAAAATTCACAAATGTGTCTCCAAAGGTACATAAAAACATTTTATTTGAAACCTTATCTAGATGACTGAAAGGGAGATTCCATAACAGCTCTTGTTTTTATCCATCAGGATTTTAGAACCAACATCTTTATTATTACTCACATTGACACTTTGTTTTTATTGAGTATTTCTCTCCAAAAATATCCCACTTTCTCTGATTGGTCATATTATACTGCCCACGTTAGCAAAGAAAGAGTTGGTTGAAAGGTAATTTCCACCTAGCTATGGAGATACTCATAGAAAGGAGCTGCTTCATATCTAGTTCCTGTCCTTAAACCACGGTACAAGGTGGTGTTTCCTAGATGTTTGGTGCAAGATGTGAAAGGTTTTGTCTTTCATTTTGCTAACGAATTAGCATATTTCACTTTAAAAGCATCTCAACATTCATGCAGTTCTCTTTGATTGATGGATAAGACTTTAGACGAATTAAAAACTATGTTGCAAATGTATAACAAATCACAAAACACCACAAGACATTAGAATGTATTGTGTGTATTAATTATTGTGTGTAAACAAGAAAGTTTAAACACCTCATGTTACTACCATCTGAATACTTTCAATATATTCTAGAAAGAGGTTAGATTTAAATTAAGGTTCACTTTTAAACTCTTAACGAACATGCTGCGACCTTCAATCAGCACTGATTATTAATTTTTCCCCTGAGCTCTTATAGGGATTTCACTAAAATAAAAGCAAATTAATTTAAATTAAATCAAAGCAAATCTCCATTCAATAAAGTGCACTCTAAATAGCATCTAAACAAACAAAACTGGTGACTTAAAAGACAAACATTGTTTCACTTTGTTTATAAGTGTTACACGAAAAAACTAAATGAGACTTTCATACATACCTCTCTTCCACAGGTTGTGGCAAATGCTGTGGTTCTATGGCATTAAGATATAGTGAGTCTGCTGTTTTAATCTGACAGGCTTGTACAGTCAGATATTTGAATATATGCACCTTACCCTTTGTACAAATCTGTTAGACAAGGAAAAAAAAGTTAGGTTTATGACTAGAATGAAAAAAATAATTTATTCCAAATGTCACTCAGCATAAATAAACTCATATCACAAATATCTCATAAAGAAAAATGGATTTTATTCTTTTTTTAATTACTGAGAAGTACTTCAATTATCTATTTGTGTATACCAGTTTAAACACCCCCAGAGACCAAAACAGAAGAAAATACTGTAGTCTACTTAAAAAAAAATAAAACCAAGCTTTTAGCTAAAAACAAAAATTGCATTAAAATATATGGTATGGCCTACTGCTAACTATTGAATAATTATTTTCCAAAATCAGTCAATGACAATTAACTAGCATGTCCTTTATATTCTTGGTCACATTGTTTTTACTAGTGTTCAAGCATACTTAAGATGCATTTCAACTGGATTCTAGAATTCTTTTTCTTAAAGTGCACACTTCAACTTGCTCTTTATTTTTTTTTTTTAGTTTAAAAGCAGCATCACTATTAATTATGAAAAGCATTTCTCCAATGGAATAAAAATTTTAAAGTATTTTAACAGCTATTGCTTTAGAACTGTAGCTTTCAGAGATGAAGTTCGAACCTACTGTTGTCCAGTAAGTCAACCACAATGAAACTATCCTTAAGCAGCAAGCACGGGATCCATTCATTTATTATCGTTATTACTCAGTGTGGCCTACAGTTCATTACAGGAGTTTGATTTTTCTGTGTATAACATTCTACATCCTGACACTATAAAGTAAAATAAATTTCACGTGGATTATGTTCTAGATCATCTATAAGTTAACAGCAAATGGCTGTAGAACCTTCTAGAACTGGATTCTTATTAACAGAGGGAAAAATTATCCAGGAAGTTTCTTACTTCTCTTTTTTCAAAATTATATATATTCCAACATTAGGTTTCATATGCAGATAGGAATGACAGAAACAAACAAGCAGCTAACAGAATGGAAACCTAGATGTATGTTTGTTCAAATGGTGGACAGACTCAGAACACAGGATATTTTCTATGTCTTATTTAGATATTTCATATCTAGATATCAACAACGAATGTCTGTGATGACTGAAATTCAGAAACCTGCAATTGCAGAAGGTGATATTTTATAGTTTATAATTTGTTATCATCCAGCCAATATTAAGGCACCATTTAAATTACAGCTGTTACTTACTTGTGCTGGTGGAGATTGCAAAGGATTATTCTCAAGCAGTAATACTTGCAACTGCACCATCTTTCTAAAACAAATTGGAATCACAAGCACTTTATTGCAGGAAAAGTCAAACTTTACCAAGGGAAGCTGTACTAGTTCTAAAAGTAACAAAAAGGAGAGAAGGTGTTATATCTGGTCTTATTTTTGCCATAAAATATTTCTGAATAAACCCACTTTTGCATTCATGGGAAACACGAACTCAGAGAGGAACAAGATCAACACTTACTTCATTCTATACTGGGAAATGAAAAGAGTGTTATTATTACACAAGTAATAATAAATATTAAAACAAATACTGTGAAATATTTTTAATTCCTGAAACTCAGCTGACAGTTCCCACACTGCTTTCAGATACTTTTGCAAGTTAAAATATTCCCAGAATCATAAAGATAATACATAAAAAACACCTCACACGTTGTTCTTCAGTGAATACCACAATGTTATATTCTGCAAACTCATATGGAGTAAATTTGAAGACAGAGCAATTATAATATTTTTAATCATATTTACTTATATGAGTAAAAATACTTCTGAAATGCTAATAAAAAGATCTACTGTAAAGGTCTTTTTTGTTTGTTTGTTTTTACCTGGGGGTAAAACTTCGAGGTAATTTCTTCTGACATTCAGTTCTTTTAAAGATTTCAGCTGGCCTATCTGCTGCGGCAAAGCTGTGATTTCATTACAGCTGACATCCTACAGCAAAGTAGTGATAACAAATAATAATGAACTTGCAGCTCCTAGATATTTAATACAAATGTAGCCAATTGCTATTATAACTGTAACATTTCATTAACCTTAAAACATGCAACACTCTATGTCCTGTTGCCACAATGTAAAAAAAGATACATGGGAAAATGTTTACGTATTAGTTAAACCAGAGCAAATTCTTATTTGAAGAGCAAGTTAAGTCTGAAAGTAGACTTGATTTCTGTAGAAACGTTCAAAACCATTTGCTTAAGATGTTCTACTTTTTTGTTCTTTTCCTCACATGAAGAACTCAGCAGCATGGTTATATAACCAAGTATCTTAGGACGAAATGCAAAACTGCTACTGTGTGGATTTGAGTTTTCAAAAGCATTCTTGTTCTCCTAGAGAAAATATTTAAGTAAAATATAATAATAATAACAACAACCACCAGTAACAGCATTCTGTAATGAATGTATTTGAAAGGCATGTATTTGATCCTCACAGTACGCAGAAGGACATAATAAAATAGGACAGATCTTGTTTAGTAGTATATAGATATTCAACATATTATTGTAAAAGGTACTTCTGAAGTGCCTAGACAGGTTCTAAGTAGACGTGATTTTGATGACTAAATACAAATGGCTTCATAATCTGGATAAAATTTATATCGATCCTCATTTCAGCATTCCTAAAGGAGCAACTTCTGTAAAGTTGAGTTGAAAGTACAGGGTCTGGCAATACTGAGGATAATTTCAAAAAACAAGTTTACATACCATGGAATTACCGTAATAAATATGATACTTTAACACCATTTCTAACAAGAAAGTCCTATGTATGTGTAGAAAAGATCAACTTCTTGGATTAAGTCACTCTAAAATTGACAGTTGTCAGATACTAACTATCATTTTTGCTGCCAAATGGACATTGAAATCTCTGCTTACACACCATGCCACCTGTAAATTTGAGTAATGTTCCAATTCTGCTTTAATTCCTTTATTAAAAGAAGGAAACAGCATGTCATAATATGAAAGCTAAGTCAGGTAATGCCAGATTTTCCTGAATAGCCAACAGAATAGTCCTGCTCTCTTGACTATTTCAAATGGATTTATACAGTATCTGGATGACAAAAGTTCTAGATGTGAGTCAGATTTCCAAGTAATCTCTTTGAAGATACTTGCTTTAATACTAGTCAAAAGCATTGCATTAACTCTCTACCTTTCAGCCTAAAAAGTAATAGGAAAAGCAAAAATGTGATCTGGCAATGCTGCTCTCTCCAAAAGGCAAGTTTTTTCTTGTAACAGAATCTCACTGCTGCCAATGCTTCCTTCCCTTCTTGAAACACAGGAAACGATTGTAGCTTTTAGACTAAGAATTAAAAATTCCAGCTAATGAGTGCATTTTTTCGCCACAAAGTTTGGTTAATTGCTCTGTTCCCAGATCATTTCTTTTTAAAGCTTTACTGTCCTGTTTTTAATTTACACACTTCAAATGACTTCATAATTAGATAATTGATTTTTAGAGCACAGAATTTAAATTTAAACTCACCTTGTGGCAAAGAAACTCTAGACCAAGTGCACTTAGGCACACACATCAGAACAAGTCAGGGAAAGAGACAGAGAATTCTAAAGGAAGTACCAAAAAAAAAAAATAAAGCCTGGCAATGTGTAGTCTCAAAAACAAAGTCCACTTCCACTCACAGCCTTTCAAAACATCCTCAATAAGACTGATCTGTTGTGACAGCATGTCAGCATTCACAAGATCTCTAGAGACCACAGTATCCTTTACCCCACTAAACGCTGCAGTCCAACTTGCTTTTTTTATTACTTTGTTTGAATAGCCATTGAAAAAAAAGACCTACAGCATTATTGCTAGTTTTGTTCCTGACTATTATTAGACTTCATAAGTATGTATGTGACACAGACAGTGTTTACCTTTCCCATTTACTTTGCTAGTAATGGAAGTAATACTATCAGAGTCAAATGCCTATCATTTTCAAGCTAATAACTTTTTAAGGAAATATACAACCAGCAACTTGGAACTTTGCTTCATAAACATCTGCAGACACCTGAAATGCAGGCACCTGAAATGCAAACACCTAATCACATTTCAAGAGGCGAGTATTTGCTAAGGTCAGACTTGCACTAATTCTATTTTGTTCTTACCAGTTATGCCATGTCCTGCCATGACAGGACAATTTCTCAAAATTAGAGAAATGTACAGCATATTTAAATTTAACATTAATTTCTGTGACATGAAGCTTAGTGGCATGAAATCAAATTAATCAACTTTTTTTCTTTGTTTATGGTAACATTTAAATGACCTTAACCCAATCAAATTCAGCATATATATTCAGCAATACAATCAGAAAATACGGAGTCAGAGTACTGCATTGTTTTACATATTTATTCACACACACATGGAGTTTATCCAAACCATTTAAATTAAGGCAAACTCCCTCCCTACATTTTAAACTTGGGACTCCTGACAGAGCTGTTATTCCTAAAAAGCAGAAGGATTCAGTCAGAGCTTGTGACTCACAAGCCATACTGAACAGTAAAAAGAAACTACACAGTATATGAGCACGTGGAACGTGGATCCTTTCAGGCAACAGCAGGCAGCAGGACCCACACGGTCAGGCTGATTAGATGAAGAAGGTAGAGGACATAAATCATAGCTGAGAGATTTAAAGGCTTCCAGTGTGAGACAAGAGCACCCCAGAGATGGAGAGGGCCACTATCTGAAGACGACAGAGGTGCAATACTGCTCGATAGAATGGAGAACAGAATTCCACTGCACATCTGATAGTTTCGGGTACAATTATTAAGCCATCTCTGCCTAATTATTTTCCTTGACAGAAAGTAAGTTTTAGATTATCTTTACACTAATTTTGCACTCATCCTCCTGGATGACAGTAGTGTTACGATTGAGCTAATGAGCTGCAAATAAAAGTAAGTTTCCCCACCAAATCTTGCAATTAATTGCAATGTGTTCTGCAGAGGGAATAATTTATGTTACTTTGGTGCTTGTAAGCTAGCCATCAGAATACTAACATTTTAAAGAATACCTTAGATGTGATCTAATTTGAAGCAAATTATGCTTCTATTACTTTGCAGTGACTACAGAGGTAAATTGTGTTTATAAAGGTTAGATAAAAAAATCCACTTGCTATGTACACACAGTTCTTACTGCATGCAGCTTGTGAAACATTTGGGGAACCTGAGGTTGCTTGGCAAAGTCCTATTAATACAAGCACTGCATGCAGCCAGGTGGCACCTCAGGATAGATCTCCTGGCCCAGCTCAGCACCAGCACTGTGCATGTACCAAAATAGCAGCAGTCTGCCACAGGGCTGGGTGATGGTTCTGCTTGAATACTCTGCTATTCAGGCCAGCATTGCTCTCACACAGCTGAATTTTTCATGCCACAACTGCACTATGACTTAATCTTTTTTGTTTATTTTTTTATTTTTTACTCATTTTAGGACAACAATCGCCTTATTATCTAAACTGTATTATATTATACATGCCAGTACAGACCTCCACTCTCAATCCTACCACTATTTGCTTCTCCCAAACATCACAATTATGTAATTTCCAGTTAAATAGTGTAACTCATTTTGCTAAAAATGTACCAAACACACATGATGGCATCAAACTAAGTAATCAGGTCATCTGAACAGAGTAATGCTCAATTTAACAAAAACTTGTTATTCAGCTCTCCCCCCACCTGCCACCTTCTAATCATAAAGAACAAGCATCAGACTTTTTCCAGTTTTCAGAAATTTTCCAGGCTGCTAAAGTGACATGTTACTAGACCCTCTCATTTGAAATATTTTTAGAGCAAGAATTGTTGTGTTCTTCTTGATAAAGAGTGTCCACTGTAAGTGGAAAGCAATATGAAAATCCAGTATTCCAGAATTTAAACATATGATATGTTTGAACTAAACAAACCCCATTTGCTTTGGGTATAATCTACATTCATCTTCAAGCTTTTAGTTTTTTACTAAATATAAACTGATTATTTACTAAATTTAATTATTTATAAAACTGGAACAATCATCTTTTATTATACTTATTTTAAGCACAACAAAAATAATTCCATAGCCTAACACCCTTTTTTTTTTTTTAAGATTTATTAAATCAGAACCATTTGTGTAATCACACACACAAAATCCAAACTTTTAAGCTATAATACCAAGCAATTTTTCTACTTTTTCAGATTGTCATTGAGTGGATGATAGGTTACAGATGATCTACTGCTTGCAGAAACAGTACTCATGTAGGCAGCTTTGAAAACAAGAGGAATATAGTTTTGTAGATCTGTTTAGATGGGTGTTCCAGGAAAGGAAGGCTGCATGACAAACATAGTGAAATAAAATGAAAATAGACTGATAAGACCAGTATCATGAGTGGAATGCAATGTGGTAAGCAGGGAGTAATAAGAGACAGAAAGGAAGAAGGAGGGGAGGGTGCTACAGAGGGGGTACAGCCTTGCAGAGCCTGATGCCAGAATTTTGAATCACTTTTTTGATACAGTGAAACAGGGAGCCAGTGCAGGGGTGAGTAAAACTGGCAAAGACAACAAACTTTGAACCTGAGTTCTGAATGAACCAAGGGCAGTGATGAAGAGACCTGAAGAATATAAAGGAAACTATTATTGTGTTACTATCCAACACACTTGAGAAGTAAAAAACTTAGTTTTCAACCTGCATTACAGTATTAAGCATTTGTTCAAATATACGTGCAAAGTGAATTTTTTCTGTTTCTATTTAAATACAGAACAAGACAAAATAAAAAGTGAAAAACTAAAATATGAGTAACATACCAATTCCATTAACTGTTTTAGCTGACCTATCTCTTCTGGAAGGGAACCTAGCTTATTGTTACTTGCAATTAAGACTTTTAGAGGAAGACCACACAGGCAGGCTGGCAAAGAAGAAAGCTGATTTCGACTGCAACAAAACAAACAAAAAAACCATTAAAACCATCAGTGATGTTCTACTGTATACTCACATAAAGTCTGAGAGTTGCAAAATTTCCTTTTCATGGGTCAGATTTTATACAGATAAAATTTAAATTTTTAAATGCCAATCATTAGGAAACACTTGCACATCAGAAATAGTTGTATTATTGACTAAACAACATTGTGGAATTTACCACTCGGGAAAAAAAATACATTATATCAGTTTAACAATATTGTAACAAATCTGTTTTTCACCAAGAACAGCTGTTTCCCTTCCTAATGAATACAGGAAAGTCAACTGAGACAGTATTTTGTAAGTATTTAAACATTCCTGTGGTTTTATGTGCCATTAAAATGGATGCCTTTTGTTCCAACTGAAAAACAAATATATAAATTACAGACAAAATGGTTATTTTTCTCAATTCCTTCAAAGCACATTTATAGCTGAAGATTACTTGGTACTTCTTATTCTATGATTCCGTGATATTAAGTCAGTTACATACAGCAAAAAATTCCAGGACTGCTTATCAATGGTTCATCTCTTTCTAAGATTCATAAGTTAAAACTTAAAGATGACAAATGCCACGACCCTTTGTGTTGGCCGCATGATTAAAAATAGTGATTAGTGGCTCAATTCCCAGAAGAAACTTCATGCTCATCAAAATAACATATTAAATACTCTGTCCTAGAATATTTAAAGGTTTTTTTAAAATATCACTTCTTCTTTCTTATGGGTATTATTAACCTGCAGTAAAAAAAATGAACAGTAACTTAAAGTGGCACCCCAGTATCAACCATTTCAGTTAGTTTCTGCTTGACTGTTAAGGTGTCAAAGAGCAAAGATATATGTCTGAACTCTGAAAACACATGGCAAAAATTTTCCTGTGTAGTTTCAGCAAGAGTTGCAACACTGAAGTGAAACAAAAGCAAACAAAAATCAAAATTCCACAAATTTCAAAGCATTTTTTCAACTGCTAATCCAATGGTATGCTACAAAGCTGCATATACAGATGCATATTCGTTCTCCACACAACAGTATCAGAACATTTTACAAAGCAAACTATCATCATATCACTGTTGCATAGGCCAGGAGACAGACAGGTATCAAATAACAAACCCAAGGACATTAAAAATGAAAAATCCAAATATTAACCAGCAGTAGTTGAAAAGAGAACCAATGCTTATTGTGGAGCCAGGTTTCTCCATTCTAGTATCTTTACAGAAGATCAAGACACAACCTTTTCTAAAAAATTAAGTAGAAATACTTTTTTATGTTCCAAAGAACTTAAACTGAAGAAGTCTAGACTCTAAAACAGTTACACTATGCCGCAGATCAGACACACAAAAAATAAGTAGAAACAATTTTTAAGCTCTACAGAACTCAGAAGAAACCCACTAGGAGATAAGGAACAGTACATCACCAGGGTAAGTGAGTAATAAATCATCATTAGTTTAAAAGGAATTTCTTTAAATAAAACATGAACAGTATCCACCAAGGCCCACAGACACCATATATTTCTTGGCATCACTTTCTAATACTATTTAACATAGGGGCTCTGCTGGTAACAGGCAGAAAAATATGCATTCTAAATCTATAATATATTTCTTGCCAAGAAGCAACATAGTTATAAAGTCAAGGCTACATTTCCTTCTTTAACCTGTTAACTATTTGCAACTAACATGGACAAAGGGCACATCCACGTGAAGAGGGGATTTTAAACTGAGGGAACGAACTTAATAAAACTTGGAAAAGTTCCTTTTATTTTGTCCCATGTACTGTCAAATGTGATATAAAATCTAACTATTATGGTTTTGTGATGATTCACACAAATTTAATGGCTACACTGAGTTCTAATTCACTGGTTCATGACACCAAGTTATAACTAATTCTAATTCCTAAATCTACCAAGATGTTTTACGTAAATTGAACAACTTAATCCAGTCTTAAGTTCTTTACGTATATCTAGCAAATATGAATTCAAAATTTCAAGTCCTATTGCTTGTATGTGTGCAGATACTCAGAACACACGATTATGTTTCAATTTTTAGAGCCAAAACAGTGTTCCACTGCCAAAATTGCAGTATGGTAATAATACATGAAGGCTGCAGAAAGATCCTCAGTGTTGATAAAACTGATGATCAAACCTTCATACCTTGAATTTAAAAGGACCAAGTGCCACTTCACCCTCTACTCAAACCTCAGTCTCACAAAGATCAGATTATATTTTCACTATTACAGTCTTCAGATTATTAATTGCAAAGAAAACTCCACACCTTGCCCCAGCTGAAAAAAGGCTCACATGCCCTCCATCAAAACCATATATGCAGTCACTTGCACTTTAACTAGAAGCAATTCTCTATACTGATTAGTCTTCACACAGATTTTTCATTGAAAGGAGTCAAATGTGTATAATTTCTGGCCATTTCCTCCTAAGTAGGTAGTAACTATATTTATTGCATAAGACAAAATCTTAGTGATAAAGTATCATGCTTTTCAATTTTATTCCCTATGGGAAAAAAAATCATAAATCCTCTGTCTCTCCATGTTTTTAAGTACAAAACGTATGTCAAGTTTTACAAAATTTGTCATCAGAAGTGAATTATAAGAATGCAACTGTGCTGATGTCATTAGCATTCTGAACTTGTTAGAAGAATATGGGAAAGAAATCAACTAGTATTTCTTGGTCTTTCTCTTAATAATCAGTTTTACATTTTGGCCTTTAAAATGCCTTCATACAGAGCTGTATCTACAGCTAATTATCTTCTGCATTGCTGTTCCCAGTAAAATGAAAAACGCAGTCAGTTGTTCCAGAAACATACATAGTGCAGACAAAAAAAGCTTTACAGATCTGCAAACAAACAAAATCATGGCAAAGTTAAACTTACCTCAAATTTAAGTAAGTTAGCATTTGCAAGTTTACTATGGCATCTGGTATATTTTTAATACAATTGTGGTATAGATTTAGTGTTTCCAGTGATACAAAATGGCACAACTCCGTAGGAACCTCAGTTAATCTGTTCTTGGATAAATCTGAAAAGATAAAAAGAAAAGGTATATTTTTTGAACCATCAGAAAGATGTACCTTGAAAAGCTACACTTTATTAAAATAAGTGAATACATACAATCTATGGGGAGGTGGCAAACTAAACCAGTATTTTTATTATGCAAAATAAAACTAGTACAAACCTTTACAATCTTGAAATGGAAGAGACTGCGTATAAAAGAGCAAACATTCAATTATGACTTATTTGGTCTAATAAAAAGTAATTATTTGCAGCGCTCAATATGCTAAGAAAATACTTGCAGACAGAATCTACTGCAGATTCCAAAGCTCATATAATACATGCAAAGATTTAGCCAATACAGTTAGACATCTGCAAATAATAATAGCATTGAGAGAAAACAAAAAAGGATGACATCTTTAATTTCTTTAAATAAGTAAGTTTGTTCATTCTTTAGGTAACTTTTCAAACTGGCCTGTATTTCCTAGGTCTAAACCATTTATAAATGGCCTTCAGGAATGGATTTGATATAAGTACATATAAGAAAACAATGATAGATTCCAATCCCCCATGTGAATGCTTGTAGCTACAGAACACAAGCTTTTGACTTTAGGTAAGTTATTCATTCTTCATTTCTCATTCTAAGCACACAGACACAAAGGAAAATCAGTAGGAAGAAATGTTACTGAGCTTTGTTCCTTAACTACCACCATATGAACAATGAGGTATCTCAATACTGATGTGATGTCAAGTCATAAAATAATAGTGCATGCCACCATCCAACTGAATCAGTTCGGTTCAAATAATTGTTTAAATAGTGTTGCAGAACAAACACCTATCATCAGAAACTGCACAAATGCCACCTACCCACATCACCAGAAGGATAACCTGACCTGAAGAATGGTTACCTGCCTTAAGTGGAAGTAACAGCAATGTGCCTAGGCAAAAAGTGAAATGTCTGATGGGAAGGAAAAAATAGAACTTAATTATATTCTCACTTCTTCTCTCATGCTATTTTAAGCCTCCTCACTGATCTTTCAATGTTTATTTCAAAGCCTACTTAATTAAACCAAATAAAAGGGAAAAGCAGCCCAAGTGTACCAGATGTATTTTCAGAGCCCTCATGATCGGTCTCCTCACTTTAGTGACATAAAGCAACTTTTTCAATTTTGTGAACAAACAGGTAAAAGTCTGAAGAACTTTTTAACTTCCTTTGCAGTTCCAGACTTGTCAGCTTGCTGTGCAGAAGCATGGCTTGAATTCAAAACTATCATCAGTAAAAAGGATTTATTAGTTTTGTTCTCGTCTCCTGCAATGCGAGCTGAAATTCGGCATGCTCTATTCTTGCCAGCTTCCACTCTGCTTCCAGCAAGAAGCTGGTTTCATTATTTCATCCTCTACCAAGACAACAAGTGATGGCCTACAAGGGCAGTAACTGAGAGCAGGCCCGCTGACCCAAATGGCAGGACAATTGAACTGAGCACCTCAGCCAAAATTACTCGCTTCTAAGTTACTATACAACAGCAACACTTGAATTGTTCTGCTTTCTCTTACCAGCCTTTGATGGTGGTTAGATTGACTCTACTCCTAAAACAGACATTAATATGACTGTTAAATGCTTTTAATTTTATTTTTATTACTATCTTTTCTTCTCAAGGTTTTGACTCTGTTAAGCTGAAGAAAGCCAAATAAAAGACATACAGATGATAACAGACAAATACTTTCCTGTCATCCTCAGGATCATGGGTTATAGGACACACTACATACACAACAAAGGAAGTGAATTATTTGTTACTGTCTAGTTATCACACTCTAAGATAATTTCAACACTTGTATCTGTTGTTGCTTCCTAAATTGTGGTGATGATGATAATTTAAAAAATGCAATCTATTCACAGTGTAAGTCAGAGAAGTGAAAACTACACATTTTATTTAACACCATTGTACCATACGTTAATAGAAAAAGCAGAGGTTTGCTACTATAATAATAAAAGGTATTGCTTATATCAAATCTGAATGTCTTTGTGAAACATGGTACTGGAACAGAATCTGACATACAGAATGCCCATCACATATTTAACTAGTGGTATAATTTTTGCCAAAAAACAGACTTCCCTGATAATATGGAAGCAAAAGAAGAAAATAGATTGCTTGTATTCAAGCCTACAATGAATGTGAGCCTCTGAACATGATGCAGCTGTGAAGAAAGGCTAGCAGCTTTCTGAAAATTCCATACAGGAAAGCACAAATCTTCAGAAATGAAAACAGCTTGCATAACAATCTTATACTATACCTTGAAAGCATATATAAACAGGTACAGAAACTTCTGAAGTTTACAAAATTATTTTGATACTACTTAATACAGAGGTATTTTTGCCTCATATTCCTTCATTTTACAATTAGTCTGTATAAAAATTGGAGTTAACCCAAAATAAAAGTTCTAGAATCAAATACATGCATTAAGCCTTAAGGAAACTGCAGAAACTTTTGAACAAACTGACAAAAACAGTCTGCATGTATGCTGGTTTTGTCACCATTCATAAACTTTCTGAAAACTGTTTTGCAAAGTAATTCCTGAGTTATTTAAGGAAAAGGAAGAATGCAGAAAGTAAACTTTTTAAAAAATCTGAAAATATTTTTAAAATAGAGAAACAACTAGTTGGCAAACCTTTACTTTCTTCCTGTAAATGTTTAACTCTATACTTCCCAAACCCTGCACATCCCCCTTACTTCATTAATTTGATGAATAACACTTAATGGTAATAAATAATAATGAAGTTACTATACACACTAGCTGTTGCTCCAGAAATGAAAGTGAACATAGGGATGGAATTTGTTTGTGTTTAAAGGAATTTTGAATAATTTGCTTATGCTATCTAACACAAAGGAAATTAACAAATTAACGAATTCGTGGTAGTAGAAGGGCATTTCATGGTTGCCAAGACAGTACAGGTAGGTGACTGTACCTTCCATTATGCAATTTGGTGACACAAATATCAAACAACAGGGTGAGGGTGGGGGCATGCACTGGAGTGAACTTTTTGCTTTAATTAAACTCTTCTTTCATTATTTGTGACACCAAGACATTTTCAAACTACATCTGGCTTCACTTCATCTTTTCCTGCTGAGAACAAGTTTGTTAAAACTCCAAAATAAAGTAACAGAACACAAGAAAATAAGTAAGCCAGTTTAGAAAAATATTAGAAGGAATCTTGATCTTTAAAAGAGTCAGCAGAGTTCTGGCGCAGCAACATGGCTTTTGTATGAGAAGTGTTACTATGCTGGAACTTAGACAGGAACTACACAAAATAAGCACTTCCTTTAGCTGGGAGCGAACAATAAAAAGCAAAAAGTTCAGAGTCGTAAATAAGCATTTAACGGAAGACTCCAAGCCAAACTGTGGTGACTGGCACTGTGCACAGCCAGGGACCACACTGCCATCACACCAGTAATAACTGGCCCCCATCCCTGGGCCAAAACCTTTCTATTCCTGTAGCTCAGAGTATGTCCATCACAGCGAAGTACCACCACAGACTAGAACCTTTCTGACTTCACACTTTACAGCCAGATAACCAAGTGCCACTATACACTTACACGTGTTACAAAACACTGCCACTGCAGAAACCAACATGGTTGTGTCAAAATAACCAGAGTAATATGAGAAGTCAGGTAATTACATTGCTGTCACTAAAGCTACCAAAGTGATCCAATTTTACTACTTTTCAGTAATTATGATATTATTAAATATCAGTTATTAGTACATTATTAAATTAAAATTGCAGACTATTCACTGGAAAGCTAAAAAAATTAAGGCTTTAAATCATAACAGTAATTCATTAAGTAAATATGCATATGCACTACTACACCACAAATCTAAGCAAAGAACTTGAAAGAAAGCAGTTCATTAAAAAGCAGCGATTTACAGATTTCAGATTATGGACAAATTCACTTCAAGGTTGTATTTCTAACACACAAACCCACTACAGAAAAAAGTTGGAATTATGCAACTAAGCAAAATAAACATCTATTCAACACTGAGCAGGAAATGTTATATATATATATATATATAATATCTTTATTTGCTGTGAAGTTCTGAAATCAAGAAACTGCAAAGGAACAAAGTCACCCAAACAACCTTAACTCCTGCCCACCAAGTTCCTTTTTTTGTAGGATTCAGCACCTACTGAATAAAAGATGGGAATAATTTTGAAGAAGCTATTTGCATTTGTACTAAGATGCCATTCAAAGTATTTAAATGAGATGTCTAAAGTGAATTTGACAAAGAAAAGCAATTCACTGTAAAAGCCTAAAAAAAAAAATACTAAGTTCAGCCCTAATTTCATAATGCAAATAAGAATGTTAGAAGATACCTTAAGAAGTCTATGTAAGATATAACTATATGGAGCTCTACCTTTTATACTCTAAGTTACCCATGGTTTTATCAGGCTTTTAGGAAGCCTGCATTTGGTTATCAGTAAGGTTTATCTTCACTGATACTGAAGCCACACACTGGTGGCATGGTATCTTGGAGACCTTTTGGAATATCTGCTTAAGTGCACTTCCTATCTTTGGTAACACTGTACTCCACCTTGGCAAAGAAGGCAAGTCACCTATTATCAATGTAATTGTGCCTATCAGAATCAATCAAATAGTCAATGCTCTCTAATGAAGCAAATATTTTGTTCGAACCTCCAGCCAATTTTTTCCCCTAAACTGTAGGAAAATGCACCATTCTACAGACAAATGCTATCTGTAAGTCATGAAAACACTGTAATGCAACTCTGAAGTACTATATGCTTTTAAGATATGCCCTATAACTTGTCTCTATATGCATGGCTGCACACCTTGTCTCAGCCACTTGTCCTCTCTACCTGCCAGAGTTAATGAGTAATGTCCTGGATGTACAGCCAGATTTTACTGTAGTCAGCAATTTCTACTGACAGTGATGCTACACAAATGACAAAGAGGTAGCAAAGACACCCACTGACTTTGGCATCAAATGCATTCTGCTTTGTTTGTGACAATTATGCCACAAAGAATGCATGGCATTTCTTCACTAAGAGACATTTCTATTTCAGTTATTTAGCAGACAGAATAACACGTAACAGAAGACAATGACTGTACAGTAAAGTAAAAATAATTGTGTTTCCACATAAGAAAAAAACATGACACAGTCATGCGCAGACTCAAAGTTTTTCCTTCTGAAAGTACATGTATCACATTGAAAAAAGGTAGTTGACTTTGTAAGGAATTGGCATTGGAGCTACTGATAAAATAATATAAAATGGTAACATCTAGTCATTGATAAATACTCCTGAGTCCAGCTGTAAGACTGCTGACTCGAAACCTGCAGAAAGTGCATCTCTCTCAGGGAGACAGACATCAAATTGCACACACCTTGCAAGACAAATATTTTTAACAGATTATGAAGCAACTCAGTGCTTACCAAGTGTTTCAAGCATCAATTTCTGAGCACTGTCAGCATGTTTTCCTTTTCCATCTGTCTCCCACTGGTTAATTTAAGAATTAACATTAAAAATCTCCACCTCAAAGCCACAGTGAAATTAAGATTACACAACAGATGCAGGAAATTTCAAAGTGATTGTACATGCACTTTTGTACCTGCTTTTCTTTTAATCACTATAATGTAACGCATCAAATGTTTCTCCTTTACCACTGTATATAATACGTAGGCAAGTTAAAGAGCTAACACAGAGAGGAATTAAACGTAGGGTTTAGAGAAAAGGGAAGAAAACAGGGCTGAAGAATAGGCCGAGAGCAGCAATTCGTGGAGCCTGACAGCGGTGTCACCACTAGAGGGGGACCCGATCTCACCATCTTAGGTCTTTCACCGTTTCCTTCTCTCAGAGACCATCCACAGCGGATGAAAAGGGCAGAATCAGGAAGGTACACTTTAAAACCACCCCCCGGGCACTCCTATGAACCCACTGCTCACCACAGTTTTCAAAAGATGATAAATCAGTCTGCTTATTTGCAATCATTACTGCAGGAATCAAATATACACACTGATTTCTAATGGCCCCAAGCCCTGAAAAAGAAGCCTTTCCTGAAAAAGTCACACTGAAAGTTCTTTTCCCCGACCTTCATTCAGACTACATAAGAATAGGAGGCATCCTTGAGCCCTCTGTAGTACAGCAATAACAACATTTGGACAAAAGTGAAATTAAAAGTTAGATGATACATTTGACAAAGACCCTGCTTGTGTTCCACCCCAACAGCCTATATCTACTCTATTTGATCCACCACTCTGCTACGGAATGCATAGCTTACTTTATCAAAATACCCAGTAACCTCCCAGTAAAGCACAGCCGAATGTAAGAAACATGCATCCAACATTTCTTCTCAGGTAGTGCACTAACTAGCCTGAAACAATCCAATGGCATAAGTTGGCTCTCCCAGACATCCCAAAATTTTGAGCAAACATCACTTCAGGGTCTTTTGTTTCCTCTGCGTGAAATAAGAGTGGAAGAAGGGAGCAAAAGGCTGGCATATTCTCACTATTAGCTCCAATTCCAAGGAGATGAAAGGAAATTTCTCCACAAGAAACATGCTCAGGAGTATCACAAGCCTGGAAGAATTACCAAAAAAAAAAAAAAAGGTTAATACAGTAGTCTGCCTCATTATTGCACTTGGTTTTAGGTGCCACAACATAGCATTTAAATTTCTCCTTTATTTTCTATTTCTCTCACTTTCAGACAAAAACAGTTTGGTGGCAGAAAAAACTGTTCACATAGTGGAAGTGAACCTGGTAGGAAATCACATGAAACTCATTAAAAACACATTGTAAAACAACAGGATTCTTCCTGCATATTTCCCTGCAGGTAAAACCAGATGTGGACTGTGATGGATTCCCCCTGGCTGGTCACCAGGTGTCCACCAAGCTGCTCTATCACTCCCCTCCTCTGCAAGACGTGGGAAAGCCCATGGAAAGAAGGTCCAGAAAACCTGCTCCAATGTGGGTTCCACTCCAAGGGCGACTGCTCCTGCCAGGAATGTGGTCTGTAGTGTGGGTTTTTCATGAGCTGCAGCTTTCCTCAGTGCACATCCACCTGCTGTGGCTTGCGGTGTCCCATGGTCTTCTCCGTGGGCTGGGAAGGGAATCTATGCTCCAGCACCTGAAGGCCCTCCTCCCTTTCCTCCTTCACCAACCCTGGTGTCTGCAGGACCATTTCCCTCACAGTTTTCACACTCCTTTCACATAGGGCTGCTATGCTAGCATTTTTTACTTTTTCTTAAATATGTTATCACCGAGGCATGATCAGCACTGCCAATGGGCTCAGCTTTGGCCACAGGTGAGTACACCTTGGAGCCTGCTGGAACTGGCTCTGTCTGATACAGGGGCAGCTTCTGGTGTTTTCTCAGTCCTGCAGCTTCTCTTACCAAAATCTTGCATGTAAACCCAATACAGCCATCCAAACACTTCTATCATGAGATGGAAAAACTATCAGGCAGCAAACACCTTCCATCAACAAAATGACCTCTAATAAGATGTGGTATGAAACCCAGTACATGGCCCATGAAGAATTCCTCCTTCTCCCATGCCTTACACACAAGAGGGAGAATACAAGTCAATAATTGTCACTCCTTAATAAACAATCAACCCTAAGAATCATCAATGGATTGCATCGTGCCAGTATTGTACATGTCAGCCTGAGCAGGACTAATATTTCAGGTGTCTTGTCAGACACAGTGGCACTAAAAAGAAATCTTCATCCAACTCTAAAAACTTTCAAAACTGTTCTTTACCAATTTTAGCCTTTATAGTAGGTCGACTCAGAGCAATGGAGAAAAAAATGAAGTATTCATATCATATACTATCCTGCTGAATACCTTTACTGTATCAAACTATATTTCAGTCATCTGCCTGAACTGTTCATACTGGCACATGAAAGGCAATTTCATAGTGAACACCCAATATGATGGCAGAACTTTCCCTGCTTCTCTGATCCTGAAAAGTCCTCAAGATTAGCTGCAGCCACCACTGATAAGCTTTAATTATTAGCATGGAATGATGTAAGACTGTGTAAACTGTGGGCTATAAGGGGTCTTCCAGGTATACTGGAGATATCTCACAGAACTAAGACTTGGATTATGAAATTCCCTTCTGAAAGAAGAACAGTGACCACTACTTACACCAAATTCATAAGAAAAGTTCAAAAATGTGTACATTGCATATGTGTGTATATAAACACACAGGCACACAACCTTATTTCATTCAAGCAACTTCTACCTGTTGGGGAAATCAGAAAGATGTGAAATAAAAATGTGAATTACATTCTAACCCAGAGATGGTGGTGGATCCCTGCAAGGCCATACTCTTCTAATGTCTTCTATTAAAACCCTTTTGTTTCAGTCACAGAGACATTCTTTCTTAAAGTTGCCTACTTGGGAAGCCAACACCTTCCACCCCCATGGGGGAATTCCACCTGATGCTCTCAAAACCAGCAGGATCTAAACTAATTTGTCTAGAACCTTTTCCAGCCCACAGACAGCATACTAAGAAGAAATAAACTGAATGCAATGTCAAGGTTTGTTTTTCACTCCATTCCCTATTTTAATAGCTATTTTTCTCCCCTCAGGCTGTGAAGACAGGACACTGCTCAAGCTATGCATTATCTGCCTCAGTGACCTGTTCAAAACGGAGTTACCTCACATTTACCATCTGGTAGAAGTAGCACATAAACCAATTGCTGTGAAGTAGCTCACTTGCCTGCACTTTGAAGACATTATTTTCACACTTAACAGACTAAAATACTACATTTGCTTAAAGTAATTTTTATACATGAACTGTCTCATGTTTTGTAAGAAAATTTGCTATGAACTGGGAAATGAACAAAAGTTATTTGATCTTTGGGTATATCAAAGGCATGAAAAAGCTACCTGATGTTAATTTACAGTGACAAGGAAAGCAGAGTATTACTCATCTAATCACTTCCCTTTCTGTCTGCCCATCTCCCAGAGCTGCCAGGGTTAATCTACCTTATCTACATTATTCATGTCTTTCTCCCACAAAGGTTCTGGAAGGCAGCACAGCATAACTGTAGTATTTCATCAACACAAATCTGTTTTGTGCCATAAAAGCTGACTTACACTATTGAGCACATCCTTAAACAATGAACTAATTATATGGCTGCTACATAGGAGGTTCAATATTTGCACGAATGGCTAACATATTTCAGACTTCTAAACAAAACAGGCATCCATGAAACCATTATCAGAAAGTGAGGTAATAGGAAAAAAAAGTCCTGGAATAAATTAAATTGCAATAAGCAACCAAAAATTGGATGATTATTCCTAGATATAAAGGGCAAAAAAGAAGAAAAAAAACATAAAAATACTTCCTTGAACTGAAAGCAAAATAAGCATAGCACATACTCTATCCTTAAAAAAAATCAAACTAACTAAAAACCACATAGCTGGAACCACTAGAACTATAGACCTGTAATTTTTGTACCAAGATCTCTATCGTATGAACTGTTTCCATGGCTCTTTCTTAAGGACAATGTTTCTCAACCTTCTAATTTTTCCTTCCTTCAGAATCAAAGAACCTTGCCTGCTCTGGGGAAAACAAAAACAAAACAGATATCCAGTCTCCAGTCTGCTGCTTGTTGGTCAGGGAGGAGCTGGGTTGGATGGATAACACATGTAACTTCTTTTTTTAACTTGTTTTAACAAGTCACAGTTTACAACGGGATTTTAATCTAACATCTTTACAAGATGAGAGACATCAGATACACAGACTGCAAAAAGACTTGAGGGGGGAAATAAAACATACATACACTCTCTACTTATAAACAACCTGATGCCTGTAACTGGGCAGGCACTTAGCACTTGCCATAATTCTTGCTGGGGGGCACAAGTGGCAATAAGCCAGTAGGCAATGATGGCACTTGTAGGGCAGCCTGTATGTAACAACTGCATGGCAATGTGGGTTTTGAAGGGACAAAAGAAAGTTTCCTTCTGGTCATCCATTTTGTGTTATTTTTTTGGGAGGACACTTCAAAGTCAGTTTTCTTAAATGCACAAAATTACTAATGCTCATCTATACAGCCTACTGAGCCTGGCCTACAATTCCTGCTTCTGGTACAGATTCATTTCCACTCCCTTATCTTCCTTTCAAACTACCTTTCAAGAGGTCAAATTTCCATCTTACAGGCCAAGTATTACCATGATATTTTTCTATAAGAATGATTTGGGCCTGAGTTCTCTTTCTGAAGGAATTCTGTTCAGCTTTTACATATATCTTAGCTTGCATCCTCCCTTTGCTTGATGGGTAGTGGGCTCTTAGTGTGGTAACAGTGAGTTATCACAGAGAATAAGCTGCATGTGAATCAGGAAGGGGACAGGAAAGTGTTAATTCCCTGTGCCATCCCCATCAATAATTAAAACAATGTAATGAACTACAGACTCTGAGGTCTGAACCTGAAGAGGCTACACAGCTAGTTTATTTATGCCCAAATGAGACCACTACAGGTAGATAATGAGGAGCCCTGTGAAGAGCAGATGGACCGCATTATTTCCCTTTAGTTATCATAGCTTGATAGGTAGAAGGAAAAGTGTAAGCAAGATCTATTAGATCTTAGATTTAAGAAGTCCAGTAACTGCAGTGTACACTGTTATATTAAACAAAAGTAAAAATAAATAAACCCCTCTTAATCTGCTTTCTTCCTGCTGATAAAATATAAAAATGCTTTAATGAAACAGCTGGAGTTAAATTACCCTTGTTGGAAAACAAAAGTCTTTGCTGGACAAGCTGTGAACCTGCTCAAATCAGTGACAAATAACAGTTTGATACACATGCTCTTGCAATCCAAGTCAGATTTTGTGAAAAAAGGAATCAAGGTAAATGCCTCAGGACTAGAACTTGGGAGATTTGGGGAGTACACCTTCAACTGTGGCAGCAGAAAGTGCAAAAGATTTTATCACGTACTTAACTTTTTGGCTTAGTTTGTTTATCCAGCATACATATTTTCAAGTCTTTACTATGAGAAGAACTGTTAAGTTTTCAAGTTTTCCACCAGTGGAGGTGCTGAACCTGCTAATCTTATACTACCACTGCTATTACTTAGTGGCTAAACTTTCACTGATGATATGAACTCCCAGTGTGCAATTTTGAGTTAATTCAATTTTTAAGTCATTAAGACACTGTAAAACTCACTGATTTAATAACAGATACTTTACACTGTACCCATTAAACATTCTGACTCAATAACTGATATTTCAACTGTACCCCCAACAAGTTCATTAATATACAGGTAAAGTGATCTACTGGTGATTTAGATGATTTTTCAGACAATACTAAAAGTAATCCTATCAGGACTTTGACTCTTACCAAATCCATTCTCATGACTCAATATTTCAGTGCCAGGTACTATCATCATGCCCATAAAAGAAGAGGTTACACCTAATAAGAACTGTGGTTTTAATTGAAAAATTGCATTCTCAATTACAATTTCTTTTGTGCATTAGAAAAACAACAGTCTCACATTCTNAAACTCTAAAGTTTTCATTTGGACTTATTCCAAGATTGGGTAATCTCTGTGACTGATACATATAGTCCTCAGGTCTCATCCCCTCTCCCTTTGCCTCTTCAAAAAATTTAGCTAGGAAATTCATTCTTTTCAGAAGAACTCTAAAGATATGCACTTGCAAATATACAATTATAAATGCAGTGTACTTCAGAAAAAAAGGCTCTGATTATATAGAAATCATGAATCATTTCAACCAGCAGTTGTTTCTCTGAAGAGACTGAATTACCACATAATCCCATGTGTTTCCTATGCTTACTTAATGAAAGTCTCATCTCTGAAGTTTGTTTATTCCAGATTGACACAGATAGCAGAAAATCAACTACAACACAAAACTCTTCTAATGTGGCTCATGCTGAGCCCTCTGCCAGCACACCTGCAGATATACTGAGGGTGTTATTCAAAAGACTTTTATTACAAAGTTACATACTCTGTGCAGGATATTACTAGACAACTGTTGTGCTATAAATTGTCAGCTGATCTGCTTTCTGCATACAACAGTATTTGATTTCACAGAAAGCTAATTTTAACTGTTGACTGAGAACAGAAATATCTGTTATATACCATGCTCTTGTAATAAGTGGAAAAGGTTAAAAGGTCGGTAAAACTTTGTTAAAAGGCTGGTTCATGCACTTAAATCGAATCTCTCAAGATTTTAAAGTGTCAGAATGCCAGTAAACTTAAGATACATTCTATCGAGATCTGCTATATCATCTGAAACCTTGTGCAAGAAACATCTGTGGAAAACAAATTCTCCTACAGCTCTTTTCAATGCTTTACATGCAAGAGGCTTTTTTCTTGATTCTGCAGCTCACTTGCCCACATGAATATGCAACACTAAGGATGAAGGTTGTCCTTTTAATAATTCCTCCCCCCTATTTTTTCCTGTGATATTCATGACAAGAGTACTTTTTCTCAGTCATTCTTCTACAGGACTAATAAACAAGCTGGATTCTTCTCATACCATCCAAGTCCTTTTCTGCAACCTGTTCCACTCTCAAGTCATATTCCCTGAACTTGAATGGGACACAACTGGCCATTGGAAGATTACATTACACCATTGCCATGCATAAGATCATTAAGAACTTCTATCTGTGTTGACATACATCTTTCTGATACAGCCTCAGGACAAAAGTAGATGGCTAAGATTTGTCACATGGTGGCTTGTGACCATCTTTACAAGTCTCATATCCAGGTTTTCCTCCTTTACTAATCACCAGTGATGAGCTCATAACTTAGAGCTGCCACTTCACTTATTGAGTCTTTAAATTTTCAGCTGCCTTTCTTCTGGACCATTCTTCATAGAGCAATGAATGTTTCCAACGCTAAGTATGCCCTGAGTGTTGCCATAAATGTGTTCTCATCATAAAGAAGTAAAAGTGCTTAAGAAACACAACACTGGGTCAAACAAAACCCCTGACACTAGAAAACATTTAGTTCCTATAAAAAAGTTTCCTGTCAGAACTAAGTTATCGACTTTAGTTGAAATTAAAGCAGAGAAAAAACCACCCCTACTAAAAAAAAAAGGGGAGGGGGAATACTGCAACATTTTTCACTCACTAGAAAACTGTAGCTAAACAACAGCCATTTCTACTAGCAAGTTCATAACAATCAAGTGTTAGGCAAATATCTGCAAGCGTATCTTGCATTATAACTTTCAGCTGTAATTCCAAAGATAAAAGTTATGATGCTTTAGTAAATTAAGCCAATAAGCAAATCACCTTTATCAGTGAATTATTTGAAAACATACACTTATTGCCAGTTGTTACCAAGTTTTCCTAGGCCCGCTTCTGTCAAAGATCTGAAGAGAATCTTGCCCACACCCTTCCTTCCCACTAATACATGAGCCATATCTTAATCATGAACACCAAAAACAGTTCTCGACATTTTCCACTAGCAAAGCCCATTTTAGAGGTTATATAAACCTCTAAAAAAGCAACGTTTATTTAGGCTTACTTTAAGGTTTATTTTACAGGTTAATAGAGCTATAAAAAGTTGTTTATTTAAATAAACAACTCACAACATGAACTCTTAAACTGAGTATGAACAGATTAAACTTATTTTGATAAAGTATGTTGGTACTACACTCACAGGTCAGGTTGCTGATTTGAAATGACACCAGACATTTGTCAACAATTCCCAATCAACTTCACGGTGCTTCTTTTCCAATGCAACAGAATCTGCACAACCAACCTCAACAACTTCCATCAGAGCAGACTCATTTGTTATCCCACCATTCGTTCTTTACTGAGAAACAAGAAAATTGCTGCAAGGAAGCAAGGTAAGTTATGAGTCTGGCCACTGTAGCCAAATTCCAAGAACATTATTGATTAACTATACACAGACTAGACTTCTATGCAAATATTTTTCAAAGAGGGAAACAAACACTATGCACAGAGGAAGGAGAGAACTTAGCCTTTTCTTCAGGCATGATGAGCATAGCCTCTTTAGAGACTGTGTCACAGAAACTGGGCAATTTGTGCACATATTGACTTATTGAAGAGGGCATTGGTAGCAGGAGAAAGAGGCTGACACAGATCTGGACCAGCATCCCCTTCATCAAGCAACACTGTAACTAGAGTGTAGTCCTGCTGAAGTCTGTGTTTGTGCAAAATAGAGACAAAGTAGGAAGAAGGAATAATGGCAGCCAAGGTGGAAAACTGCTGTTTGTTTCGCTTCAGTGAACAAGGGATCTCCAGCAGCATGTGGGACACAACACTTAAAAACATTCCAGGGCCACCGAACAAAGAACGACCCAACCAGAGTTACTATCAGATCCATGACATCACTGCCTTTGACAAAAAGGAAGAGGAGGCAGAGCCAGGGTTCTGCTGCTTTTCTTTCAGCAGCTGAATGGTCACCACAGACTGCACTAAACAACACTCGTGTTTTTCCAAGGACATAAAAACATACTTTAACTTTTACATTCAAAAAAAAAAAAAAAAAAAGGAAAAAAATCAGAGATACCAACTGAGGAGCATTTTCTCCACTAAAGTCAGTGCTGCTTCAGAGTGATGCATACAGACCACTTTCTTCTATTTCAGTAGGTTTTTTAAGTTTATCCTCCTATATTATTTCATGCTACTTATAGTGAAAAAACCCCACAAAGTCACCATGATTCATTTATCAGCTTTTGAATGCTGTAAGACAATGTCTTAAAGCCAAAAGCCATTTTTTTTCCTGTGGATTAGTAATAGGATAATTAATTAATTAGTAATAGGATAATTAGTAATAGGATAGTCTAGGATCACAGTGTAAACTGCATCTGGTTTAGGTGAAACCTGAACAAATTAAGATTACAGCTTACAGATATGTTTTCAAGAAAACAGAACTACAAAGAAGCCTGCATTATTTTAAATAGCTATAAAAAGGTTGGTCTAAGGTGACAGGGTTTTTTAATCATTTTAATTACCATACTTGCTCTACAGTAGACATTACCATAGTCTAAATGCATCCAAGTGGCTTTGGTTTTCTTTAAAAGAAAGTAAATTTCAATTCAGATATTACATGACTATTAGAAGAACAGTTCTTCAATGACTGGAACAAGAAATTGGGGTGGAGGTGGGATTTACATTCTTGCATCTGTTAATTTATAAAGAAACATGGTAAAAAACCCTCTCAAAAGCACCTACTAACTCTCTAGACTATAATGGTCTAAGTATTATTATTGCACATGTAACATTATATATATGTAAGTGAAAAAATCTCCTCACACATAGAAGTAATTACTTGAAGTCTCTTCATAAATATTTCTTTTCTTTTGGCATACGAACATAAAGCAACTGATAAAAAGCATATCACTGAGTTGCCTCAAGCTGCTCTAGTTGTAGACAAGGGAATTTACTGCCAGCAGGAGCAGTCTGCATTTTTTAGATTGTTTCTGCATTCTCTGTATACAGATTGTCAAATTATTTGTATGTGGTAGACTCATGTCATTTCCAGCTGCTCTTTGGTCCTTATTATTTTGCACTAACATGTGACAACTTTCAGTACAGCTTATTGAAACTTGGCCACTGAGCAACAGTATTTTCCAAAAACCACAACCAAACACACGAAACATCTCTCCCAGTCATCAAAGGTATAAGAAACAGGAAATACAGCCTTTCTTTGACAGCCAAAGCAAACAACTCAGTAGCTTTCATTCAGTGTGCCTTAGCAACTTTCACTGCCCAATTTTGACAGGCTAAAATTCTCTTTTAGGCCTTGAAGTGGCCTTGAAGTTTGCTTAAAACTAATTAAGCAGTACTGTAAAGTGCCTTTTAAGACTTCCATGAGTCTTCCGTATATTTTCAGCAAGTCACATACTGATTTTCAAAAGTATTATAACAAAAAACTTTTAACTAATAAATGAACTCCAGTTTCTATACAGAAGACTCTGCACTACAAAAGCAGCTGGTAAAAAGTTTATCAGATTTCTTCAAAATTTATTTCCAGACTTTAATACAAACTTTTTAGGTGTTCCTAGAAGATTTCCTGTCTTAAGTACTTTGAAGAAAATCCAGCTGAATAAGGAACTCTCTGACTTCACATGTGTTTCCAACATTGACTTTGAAATATGACTGATCTTCCACTAAACTATAAAAATAGAGGTCAAATAACTTATATATTGATTATAAGTGACATTTTTTCAGTGTACTAAGTTCACTGAACTATAAGTTAGTTCCCTAACTCCACTGTACTGGCCAATAAACTGTAAAGTGCACTAAGAAATTAACCAAATCACCACCTGGGTACTGTAAACACGAGAAGGACACACAGATTGACAGGTAACCCATACAGGACTTAGATAAAGAGTTCAATCAAAACCTCATGAAACAACAGAGAAAATAATCCTGATTTTAGACTTTGCTCTAAATGATTATCCTTTTGGCATGATAGGCATAAATTAGTGGTTACTCTCTGAGAGAAATAGATGGGGTAAAAAAAAACATTCTAATCAGCAACGTAGAACACTTACCACAAGTCAGAGTGTTGTGATGTTTCTTAAATTCAGTTATATTGTCCACAGTATTTCTCATTCAAATTTCTACACAAATCCTCTCCAGTTTGCTTTGGCTGAACCCTCTTGACCGAGGTTGTGTGACCCCCAGTACTATTCCTGCCATAGCAACTTCTCAAATACACCAAGGCGGAGACTTTAATTCCCTAAGATTTTCCTGCCAGTTACCCAAATCACTATTAATAAAATGAATTAATTCTGTTTTAATTCTCAACACAACTTTTGGCCTGTTTCCTACTGAGAGAGAATTATGCATCCTATCAGCAAGGAAAACAGTGTTTTAAAGTTCTGTTTTATTAAATTATTAGAATTATTTATTCTTTTGTTTTCTTAACAGGAGTTCGAGATGTGCACTATCTTAAAAACAACAAATGACTGAAGTAGTTTGGAAAGGCCAAGGAATTGTAAAGATTAAGGTATCCTCTTCAAATCAAATGTGTAGGGCTCACAGGATTTATTTTTCATACATACTTTGTAACTTGGTCTGGAACTCTGATATGCTCCTACCATTCAGGGAGGACACACATGCCAGGGCATGAGGTCACAGGACTTCACTGCGCTCTCGGTCTAAGCAAAATCTTCATTTTAATATATGTACGACAGCAGATTACAGCACTCCGTTTTCTATTTCATATTCTGTACTGCTCTGACTGATTCCTTGTCAGGACAGCTTTCTAACTCACCAGAAATTACTCAAATATTTTCAACAGGGCAACATAGTCCCTTAATATTTCCCTAGAACACTGCAAACTAATATAAGTCTGAAGACCAGAAAAGTTGCATGAAATAAAAAATATTTAAAAAAAAATATTCCAACCAGTCCCATTCTTCCAGCTTTCACCAGTAAAAGTCAAACTTTACAAATGTGCCATTTTTATGGCTCCAGGAACAGCTAAATCATTTGCAGATGAAAGTGACTGTCCATATGAACACAATGTACAAAGTTCAGAAGGAGTTTAAACGCCTTCACTGTAGATCACAATCAGCAGCTTATATACAAGAATGAAAACAAGACTGTTATGATACATAGTTTTCAACTCAAACTTCTGAAGTTGTTGTCCTACTCTATCCAAAGTGGTGAGTTTATAAGGGAAAAATGTTAACTGTGCTATTATTAGTAATACTGTAAATGTGTTTATTCACAGACAGTTGAACTGTCTCAGATGTTGCTTTGAACAGTTAGGCATATAGTCTATAGCAAACATTTATGGCAAATTGTTTATGGCAACTCAGGACAAGTAAAGAAACAGAAGTTTCTCCCACTGCTTAAATTCACTAGAGGTAAAGTAGCAACAAACAAATCCCCACATGTGGAACTTAGTAATATACAAGAGGTCAGCTTTATTGTCATACTGTTGTTATACAGTACTACAATTCATTTAGTAAAGTGTACTGTCCACTGTCCAAAATATACTGCATTTTACTCTACACTGAATGAGAATCTTCTTAAATAAAAACTGAAATGTACTACTTATTTCCTACAGAAAACAAACTTCAGTGTCCCTGCCCTTGGAGGGTATGAATTTGTTTAGACATGGTACTTACTACAGCTGAATCCTACCAAATGAATTTAAACTACACTGACATCAAATGTGCCCAATCATCTAAACTGCTTTGAGAGTCTCCTCCCAAAAAAAATCTGAGTTATGTACGGTCTATGCAAAACTGAAGTTTACTGAAAATACTGAAATTTAAATTAACATCACAGAAGTATAATACAAATTGCTCTGCAGATGCTTAAGAATCCAAATGAAGAAATAAACTTTTAAAACGTTATGAGAACAAACTGCACATGATATTGCTTTTTCTCATCATTCCAGCTCAGTCAGACCTTACAATTGAAAAGTTCCCAGCAACATCATTTCCAGCAATATCTTTTACCCCTACATTAAAACCAATTTGTTTACCCACCATGAATTTAGTTTCAGAACTTCTAAATGGTAGGACTGCCTCAACGCTCCCCTTGTTTGAAGGCGTTCAAATTGGTAAGAGGATTCTCTGTGTGCATGAATGCAAGCCAGTAAAAGAACAGACCACTAAGCCTTTGGCTTTATCCCTCTAGGAATACAAGATGAGAAAAGGACATTAGTTGAATGTGAAGAAGGTATGATTAAGTTATCAGGGTCAGATTGAAGAGGTTTTATAAGCTTTTATCTTTCTAAATGAGCTCAGCTTTTAACATTTATTTTGCAAGTTGTAAAGTCTACACTGACCAAAGGGGCAACTTGAGAGCAGCTGTTCAACTGTACATACATATATCTATGTTCTTGCTAAGTCAATAATGCTATTTGCATTCTTTTAGTCAAACAGTGGCCTGCTAGTTAAGCATTACAACTACACAGTTGATAATACTACACTTCTCATGCCTGTGAAGACAAGGGTCAAATTAAGGGTTGTCAAATGACACTGTGACACTGAGCAACCAGTGTTACACAGGAAGATGAATGAAGCATAAAAATAATGTATATGATGGGTGGAAATCTAATTTAACATATCAAGTAACAGGTTTTAAGGCACAGGAATATAAAAACTTCATCCAACAATGCAGGATATAAGAGTGAAATATAAAGTTGCCAAAAAAAAGGAAAATACTGATAGAACATACAACATACACACTTTTTGAGGTATGCTTAATACTTCTCCATACGCTTACTGAATGCCTCTTTTTAGAAAAGTTGGATGACACTTTTCCCACCTTTTTCTTCATTGTATGTTACTTCAGAGGACAGAGAATTTGAGTTAAAATAGGTTTATCAAAGAGCAGCACAGTGCTCAATATCAATCGTAAAAGTAACTGAAGCACTCAAAAGCAAGCAAGGAATGATGCATGAACAGACTAAATGAAAACAACTCTGTCACCATGTAAACCCATAGAGCTATGGATCTGTTTTGAAGACTGCACATGGCTCAAGCAATCCCTTTTACCAAAAGAACAACGTCATTTATTCTCTGAAGAAATTATGAGATCTAGAGGTAGACAACTATCCACAGTAGATGTGGAACATGCAGAAATTCAGAGGCACAGTTGTCCGCAGACCTTAGTTCTACATGAAAAGTGCACTGATTTCATTATGTTCAAGACCTGACTCTTAGCAATTGTATTTCACTGCAACCACATTAATACATATATTCACTATTCTGCAAACATGAGAGAGCTCCAGTGTAACTATTCTCATTTGCTTTCTCCTTTGGCTCAAGCATTACGACAATTTAGTCACTCTGTCTAGGGGAATCATGACCTAAATAGGAAAACCAATTGTTTATTCTAGACTTGCTTTACTTGCTTGGCAGTTTTGGTCAAAATCATTCAATCCCCTGCAACAATTTTTTTCAGCAATGGGCGACAAAAACACAAACCTCACAATAGACCCATGAAAGCTGATGGATTTTTGTGAGGCCTTTCAAGAGAATAGTGTTCATAAAAATTTAGATTACTAAAATCAGGAACGGTTTTCAGCAAGGTCACCTACTGACAATGTCTGAAATAATTTAAATTTGATTATTGTCAAATCTATTTTTATGGAAAATGTTGCCTATCTATAATGTTTACTTTTATACAGAATTACTCTAATGCACTGACAGAAGAAAATGCTTAACAGAGTAAATCTAAGTCTACCTGGAATGCAACTTTGATCAATCTGGAAAAAACTAAGTCCACAGATGTCATTGTCTTTTTATTCACAAAATACATGATGTTGCCTAAGAGATGCAGAAAGAATGTATGTCACATTAAAGACCGATTTTAATCAATGCCAAAACACTTTAATATATGGGCTTAGGTACTTCAGGAGACCAAGTTCCACCTTCATTAATTTCAAAGTCTAAAATTACTGAGAAAGGATATATGGTGCTTCGGAAAAGTCTATCTACATGTATAAGCAATTACAATATAACAGTCCCAAAGGCTTTCAAATCAGAGAAAATATTTAGCTCAGCATTGTTGAATTTTATTGCATAATAAGGCACAGGGGAAGAGAAACCCCAATTAGATTGCTTCAGTAATTCATTACCAAACTACAACATTGAAAGAGGGACACAAAAGCAGTGTGCTTGATTAAGACATCCTCAAATCAGTTTGCTGTGAAAGTATTTCTAGAGGAGCAAAGTGGACTAAACCATTTTAGCAGAACCAGAACCATGCCTCAGATTCTATATTATTGAAAAACATGGATATAAAATACTCACAGGATGAGAGTTCTACTAACAACTTGGAATATAGTACCTTAAAAGCCAACATGCTTAACACATTCACAGATTAGATCTCACAACAGAGCTGCAATTGAAGATGTTCCTCCTCCTAACTGCAGCCGGAAAACTATGAGTATGGTTCAAGTGGCCTCAGGTAATATTACAAAATAACCTTCTTCCCCCATATATAATGCTTTAGACAGTCAAATGGTAAGATATACACACCCAAGTATTAAGGACACACCACAAATTTACAATTTAGCATATTTAAAATGAAATAATCAGTCAAGCACAGAAAGCTAAACAAGAAAAGATACAGTATTGATACTCTGGTAAGTTGATAATATAACAATTTTGTGTTCCATGCAGACAAAACTATGCTAAGATTAGTATCACTAAGATACGGCCTGGATGACCACACTTTGAAAGCTAGCAATCCAAGTGCAAAAAGCATGTGATTGTAACACCCAGAACTGTCTCATTCTTGTTGAAAAACTGGCAACGCTAATATGACAACCCTGAAAAGGACTCCAATGGGCACAGCAGCAGTTCAGAGTGTAGGAAATGGGGGGATCCCCAGCTCAGGTGGGCTGTTTGACTTGGGATGGGGAACACACTTTACCAGTAGCTTGCAGGTTAGCACATTGTAGCGAGGGGCCCTGGTATAAAGCTAGAACAACCATACCACTGGGAAGAACGGCGTGCAATTAGGTAAACTCACATCCTGGCAGAGCAAGTGTTGCTTGGAACCCACACTGCTCATGAAGCTCGTATGCCAGTAACCACGTGGGGGAAGAGGGGATTAGAACTTTTCATGAATAGTTACAAAGTGTTCAGATATTTGTAGATGTTTATTAATTTTTCTAATGGTCTGACAACTCCGGTTTATCTGTTCTATTCCTGATGTCAATCCCAAGTATACAGTTCCTTGATTGTTGTTTACATCACAATAATAAATCAATCAATACATAGCTTTTTGTGGTTAAACTACAAGATCTGAGAACTTTTTCCCTACAACAGTCAGCAATGAGTCTTTGAATATATCAATCTTTACATTAATTTCTAATGTTCCTTAGCAGCTGTGCACAGACACTACGGAACGAACATGCTTTCTTGTCAGAAAAAAATTCCAAACATTTCCTTGGAGATTATCCATTACTCAGCTGCATCCATTTAAGTTAAAAGATACATCTTTCAACTAGACTAAGACCGAGGGATACAACCCTAGAGAGGCATTCAGTACCTTTATGAACTCTCCAAATTCCTTGAACTCTGATGAAATTCAAAGTGGACCTCTCCATCAGTTAAGTCATTTCAAATCTTACACTAGCCTGCTTTCAGAGTGTGACATTACATCCAGCATAATCACAAATCTCACATATACGCATGTTAATTAAAAACAGATCTAAAAGAAAGGGAAAATATGTTGAAAATAACTAGATAACAGCCATATAACTTTGTTTCACACTGCAGAATAACAGCTCATATAGAAACAAACAAAAAGGCACAGTTCAAACCCTTGCAAGTCAATTCCAAGCTGGTTTTACAGCCTCAAGTTTTCAGGTTTGTTCAGCACTGCTGAACAAGGTAAAAGAAATTTTACCTCTAGGGAACTAAACACAAGGTCAGAGATACAGGTCTTGCCCCAGCAAGTCTACCTCAGCAAAACAGAAATACCTTGTCCTCACTGTTTTGCCAGCACTGCCCACACACAGTTACCATGGTTAAAAAAAATGCAAGCCCATGCCACTCCCACTACTGTTTTTCTCTTGTAATTGTGAAAACAAAGGCTCAGTCTGGCCTTTAGGTCTCCTGAATCAAAACCTCTCTCCTCTGAAGAACTACTTTATTATACACATAATATCAGAAGAGAATTAAACATGAAAATATTTCTGTTCTGCAGAAGAATGACATATGATATTTCACACCGCCTTCACAAATGGAAACTAGGCAATGTAAGCAAGGCAGACTGTTGCACAATCCACACCTCCCAGATCACTCAAGGCTTTGTTTCTCACAGTCATCTACCTCAGAAGTGTCTGGCAGGAACAGTGAGTCTAAAACTACATGCAAAAAAAATCATGACTCACAGGAACAAATTCTGATCTAAAGAAAGAGACAGTAGGTGACCATGTAGTTACAGAACTCATCAATATTCTCAGCACTCTGTACTGTGTGGTACATCTTCCAGACAACACTAAAGCAGCAGAAGAACAAATAAGCCCAGATACAATTAACTTTCGATCTTCTGGTTCAAGCACAATGCTTAACCCTACCTCATGTTCCAACAAGGCAGTTTCTTTTATACACACGATTTTTAACAAGAAGCTCTCTAATAACATCCCTGATGCAAAAATTTTAAATGGATGAGTTTTGAAGGAGAAAAAAAGAAACGAAAAAACCAAAACAACTCCCTTCTGAATTCCCTCTTTGCACTTCTAACATTGCAATCCCACAAACTCAGCTGTTTCAAAATCCCTCCAGAAAAGGCTACACCTGAATTTCTAACTAAGACCAAAGGGTCAGAGATCATTCAAGGCAGATGTAAGAAGCCATCTCCAAGTTTTAGATTAGGTTGATTAACTAAAGAATCAAAAACTAAGTCAGTAGCTGCTATAAGCTATTAACAGTTTACACATTTGTATTTTGAAATAATTGCTGAAATAAACAATTAGTTGGGAGAAAATCGCATTTATACTGCACAAAAAGTGCAGTACTTAATTTACCTACATAAAACCACTTCGCAAATCCTTAAGAAGTACATAAAATGTAGGTATATAACACATTAAAACATATATGTACTATTTTATGATTTACAGTTGGGGTGTGACTTGCACATCTACAAATTGTTTTCCTTCAGCTCCTTCCAACTAGTTCAACTGCCTCCTGGCAAACTTTGTATGAACTTTAATGAAACAGTCTCAGTGCCAGTGATAGTGAAGAAAAACAGCCAAACAAAACTCATTCCTTCATGCTCAAATATAGTTGTACAATAAAAATACAAAATACGTAAAACTTTAGAATTCTAGGATTTGTGTGAGGTAAAATAAGTTGATGAAAGTCATGATTTAGTTCTTTTGTATATGACACTATTCCAAGTATAAGATTCTTATTTCCTGAGGAATGTAATTAAGTTGTGGAATTCTTGTACCACAGCAGAATGACTTCAGTTAAGGGAATTATAAACAACACTTAATACATGATTTTTTAAAAGTAAATATAGCACCATAAAGATTCACCAGCATTTTAGAAACTAAGCTAAAAATAGAAGCATGCTAAATATTAAACGAGAATCAAAGTCAGCAGTGATTTCCATTTTCAGCCCTGGAACTTAGAGACGAATAGCTCTTACCGGTTGCAGATGATACAGTGTCCTGGAGTTTCCATAGGGAAAAAAATAAAACATTGAAAAGCAGAAACAAAATCCATAAGATTTACTATACAGGGAGTTCTTAATCATCATACATGGCAAAACAGAGACTTTCATTACTATGAACAGACTTCTTTAAAATTAATTTCTTAAAAATACAAAATTATGTGTAGCTGTTCCGAAAAATATTTTTTTGCAATTCCTTAAAAATTCCGTGTCTTATTGCCCCATTAGAGAGACAAGTCACAAAGAATTTGTGGTATGCCACAGATATGTACTGTTTATATAGCCCAAAACAACCAAGCCATTAGTTCTGAGGGTGCCCTATGGGCTGTGGATGATTTTTTTTTCCTTTACTTCCAACGAAAATGTGGCTTTTGCTCAAATTCAATTATCCTTTTAAAATTCTGGGGCATACAAAAGTAAAACAAACTAC
Source organism: Sclerurus mexicanus (assembly GCA_013396755.1). Lineage (NCBI taxonomy): Eukaryota > Metazoa > Chordata > Aves > Passeriformes > Furnariidae > Sclerurus > Sclerurus mexicanus. The sequence continues at coordinate 278,871 of VWZF01005682.1, forward strand.
ATGGCAACATAAAAATTAGATGTTTGTGCCAGTAAATTCTGGTTCTGAAATTCCAACTGAGCCAACAGACTTCTATTTTGCTGAGTAAAAAAAGATAACATTATAACAATATGATTATTCCAAAAACATGGGGAATGTTACACAAAGGATCGCTGTGACAGGAAAACTGGAGTCACTCATTCATCAGAATGTTAAGTATTTTCAAAGTACAACTGAGCAAGCTACAACAAACCACATAATTTATTTCTAAGAGATCAACAGGATTGTTTGTTCTCTTATTGTCTTCACTAAGTATTCAATAAAGAAAATGTGTTGAAAATATTAAATGTATAATGTAGACAAAATGTAATATATGCAACATACCCAGAGGAACTGCCAATGGGAAACAAATTGCAGAATTCTTGGGACTTTGCAACTATCTCTGCAAACATGATATTAAGTCAGTAAGATAGACTTGATAAGTAAAACCATCAACCACGCTCCTCTGGTTACATCAATGGGTGCCTCTCTATACTAGTTCATACTCACTACCTCCAAATTTAGCTGTACTATACTATTCAGTAATCTCATAATACAAGCAACGTACTTAACTTCAATGGTACAGAAGTTTTGTACCCCATGTTCACTTTCCATGGACTCCTAAATTTTCTTCCACCTGATAAAATACCACACTTTACACTTCCCTTCAACTTCTTTTTCTATTTGACATTTACTAAAAACTTTGGATGATCTGACAGGGCTTTAAGGTAATGTTAGTATTGCAAGGCTGTGGACATCCAAAAAAAATGCAAATGAAAACTGACAGCACATTACTGGGAGATTACCTAATATCTGGAAAAGGATGACCAGTTATAACACATCAGTCTTAAAAATGTACTGTTCTGAAAAAAAAGGGTCGCCAGTACTAATCAGAAATGAGATCAAGCTTTGGGCTTACACACGTGCTAGAAGATGAGAAATTCCATAAGGAAAAACATAAGGCAAGGCTGAAACTCATGAGTTACACGCTCAGGAAGAAGAGCTCACAAAGTGCTGTGTAACTGCATGAACTACAGGAAGGATAAACTGCAATCTCAGGTAAAAGTGCTCTGGTTGTCCATTGCTGTCAGTGCCAACAACTAACACAGCTGCGCAAAAACCTGGTCAAAAGTCATTTTTCTAAAGAGTTTTTTTCCTAAATATGGAAACAAGTGCTTGCTTGACTTCAATTTTCATTTCCTCATTGTCTTTTTGGGCTTTCTTTTTTTCAGCCAGCTGGCCGGATAGCAGTCACTTCCAGGGTAACACTGTAGTTCATCTTCCATCATCTGTTTCCTAACATAAGGACTATGTCTTTGGTGCCTATAACAATTGCTGCAGCTACTGCATTGTTACTGATCCTATGGTTTATACATTGGTCTTTAAGTCCTAAGAATTTTCTATCTTTTGCTACCAGTAAATTTTCACACTCTTTATAAAGCAAGTTAAGAGAAAGTGATTGAAATTCTCAACCTAACAACTTCAAGTGGTCCAGCTGTCACACAACAGAAATATTTTAACAACTGCAGAAGTTATAGGTGACACAACCCCCCCTACAATGTTTATAGATCACAGTTATTCTCTGTCAAATCCATAACAATAATTTATGTCTTAACTAGAGCTGGTAAAAATTACATGTATTGCAATAGTACCTGGCAAAATTATATCACTTTGTTTATTACTGAGAGTCTAAAATTAGATGAATCAACCCAGTGCCACGCATATGACCCTGTCACAGTATACAACAAAAATGTTACTTAATGAATCTGGAGATGACAAATGAGTTAATCTCTTCACTATGGCATGAGAACCCAACACTCAGTCAACAAAGGGAAAGTAAACAGTAAAATGGAGCATGAGAGCCTTACATTTTAACCTAGAGAAGGAGCAGATGACTAAGAACTAAGGATTCTGAACCAACTTTCTAAGAATACTGGTTTGCACAAAGACAGCATAAAACAAACTGTCCAGGCTCCTGAAATAAAAATCACATTATACAGACTCTCTGCTTCAGACACTGTGTTTATTAACAAAATTGACCAAAAATCCACCAGGAAACTTCCATTAAAATAAAAACAGAACATTATAAGCCACAATGCCTTCTGAAGTTCACACTACACTACTTCCAACCACATGCTGTAGTGTGGAGGCAAGCTTTTCTCACACAAGGAATGTCCACTATTTCCAGAAATGCTGGGCAACAAAATAAATGTGAGAAAATTAAATGACTGCTGTTAGTTACTAATTACTCTTCAAATTGATTTTCAGAGTTACCTCTGAAAAATCCAACTATAAAATCATGAAAAGTATTAAGAAAACTCACCTTCAAATACATCTTGCAGATTTTCTTTCCTCTGATATACATGGTACTTTGTAAGTCAGCTGTATAGAAGGTCAATCCCTTTAAATGGCTGAGTTAATCACTTGGCTTCCTTGTGGTGAAGGGAAAACTTAACCAGGATTGCCAGGAAGACATGCATACAGGAAATTTACTTCCTAAAGTTTTCATCAGAAACCAAGTTTTATATTAACAGCACTTCAGTTGAAAATTGAGGGTTAGAAATGCACATAATCCTGAAACACGCGTAACTGCTCATGTTTACACATTTACCAGTGTTTGCGTCAAAACAGCTTTGCATAGCTTCTCATATGCTCTTGCCTAAAAATCACTCAGTCTCTCTCCCCTTCACTATTACTTTCTATTTGTTTCTATTAAGTAATTTTATGGCATTAACAAACTACTACAAAACAAAAAACAAACAAACAAAAAAACCCCAAATCCACCAAACCAGAATACTTAGCTGCTGTGCTAAAAGACACACTGTACACAGTGTAACACACAGTAACAGTGCTTATTCACTGTTATGGAAAGTAAGTTGCTAGAACTCTGTAGGCATTAAAATTCAAAAGTGAAAGTACCCAAGTTTTCAGAGGTGATAATCACTCAAAGTACGTATCAAATTCCAGCAGAGTTCAGGGTGTTAACCACCTTTTGAATACCAGGCCTCCAACACAGAAAATTCTGTTCTGTGCTGTTGGGTACAGTCCTGATACAGAAATCTTGCCTTGAGAGCAGCATCAAACACTGCAAAGGATGCCTCACAGAAAACAAAATATCGACACAAACAGCTTATTTCTTAGGGGTAGGCAAATATGGTATACTGAGGGAGTCACAGAGCCCCCCCTCTCCTGGCCCGGTCAATAAGAGCTGTTGCTCCCTAGCACCTTTCCAAGCAGGAAGGTGGAGCAGTAATTCCAAAAGGACAGAGACACATATTGTAGGTAACATGGTTCACCACAAACACACAAATGAATAGAAGGTGGCAGTACTGTATTGAACACCCATGCAAACACAGACAGCACAGATATGTCCATCCTGTTCCTAGGGATCACTGCTCAGAGATAAAAAAGCCTCACTACTGTCTCTGATAGGCTCTGCCCCTCTACTGTCACTCTCACTCATCCTGCTTGCTGGCTAGTCCAGTCTGATGTCTGGTAGAAGATTGTGCACACATCCTATAAAGGCATTATAGGATGGGGAGGGGTGGTGAGAGAGGTATTGAGAAAAAGAATTCAAAAAAGAGTTTGACAGGATAAACCACAGCGATCAGGCAACTGGGTTTCACCAGGCAAATGTACTAGTCTGCCTCAAAAATGCAACCGTCCCCTTTTATCTCTTTCTTCTTTTCTCATGCTCCTTCCTCCCCACTTCACTTTGATCCTTTTTCCACCTCTGATTCTTACCTTAAATGTCTCATATCAGATCTGTACAACCTCAAAATTCTTTTAAGTCCCCACTGCCACCCTTCAGCACTCTAACACATCTTATGCACCTTTATTCAACGGCTACCCCTCCCCAGTTTGCCTGGCATTCCAGAGAGTTTCTTACAGTGAATCACCTCAGCAGGTTTTGCAGCAGGGATAATGGTTTCATTGGTCACCCTTGCTGGTTTTAGAAACAGCTTAACAAATGAAGTTGGCTCTGTCTTCCACCTTATCACTATTCCTCTGGTCATTACCTGCCTATCTGAATAGCCAGTAATCAGATATTATTACATGTATCATCTCAAAAAGCAACAAGCTTTTCAGACAACTTAGTTATTATTTCACCAACATTTCAGACATTTTATTGTATTATAAAGCTCTATTTTTTATTTAAAAGCATTTAAACATGATTAAACAATTACACTTTAGGTATACTGTAGTCATTAAAAAATAAGAAGTGAGAAGAAAAGCATAATGTCAGCTTAATGTAATTGCAAATTATACCAAACTGTTAAAACAGCTGGTGATGAGGGGCAAGGCTACTCTTTCCTACTATTTCCTACCTTACCCCCACTCCTAGTTTCAAACTTTCATCCATCTTTCCCTATTCATTCCATCACTTGCTCTTTTATCTTCCTGACATATTTTAACAAGTTCTGAGATAACAGTGTATCCCTCTTTATTACTCTTTCTCTCATCATCTGTCTAGTATGTAAAAATTCCTGTTACATCTATTTTAGAAGGGCTTGGATACACAGTGACTGACTTGAAATTACTATTTAGCACAGCACACATCATTTACTTCAAGTGCTGTGGGAACTGTACTATCCATATTTAATAAGCAACACAAGTCAGCAAAGCCAGACTAACAGAGGAAAGCAAGCTTTGTCTGTCTTACTCTAGATGTATGTTGTAAAATTACATCTTATTTTCCTGTGGGAAAATAAGCAAGCAGAATCTGTAAAAGGATTCAGAGGAGAAAAAAACTGCACAAGAATAGTGCTGAAAGCGGCAGGGAAGGAGTGAAAGAGACAGAGACTCTCCATCTTTACCATAGACAACCACAGTTCTAAAAACCAGGACAGGAAGACAGCTTTTGTCTAAAGAATCCAAGACACTTCCAGTTTATATTTTTTTGCTGAAGACTGAAGAGTTCCTTTGCCCAGCATTTACTAAATGCAAATCTTAAGATTCAGAAAATACGCCTACGTTGGCAAAGTTCAGATTCCTAGTTTGTACTGGTGCCAGTGCATTAACAACAGTAAGAGTGTAGACCATAAACTAGTGGCAATATAGGTACTTCTGCTATGTCTAATGACATACGACCTTACAGGATTTTTCCAACCTAAACAATGCTATGATATTAAGATTAGTTCCAACAGATAATTTTCTCACCATTTTTAAATAAGGCTAAAAAGTTTTAAGGTTATTATATTTTATTAGCTATTTCTTTCTGAATTAAAAAGTTATTTCGAGGCTTTATATACAATGAAAAACTAAGCATTCATTTAATTCCTCAAAATGCTTTATTCCCTGCTTTTCTGGTGTGCTCTTAAATAGCAACTGTATTCAATAATAAAAAGGCTCAGTTCTACTGAGATTTTAGATACCACACAATAAGTACATGTCAAAATATGGGTTTATATTAGCCTTGGCTATCAACATCATCCAGAAACTCTTTCTATAGTGTGGTTAGTCCATTCATTATGGCCAATCACGGGCTACTAATTTGTTAAGTTACTTGTAGATTTTTTTGTCTTTTTTTATTGTATGCCTTTATTTGCTTTCCCCCCTTTGCCCGGCAGTCCCATCTTGATTCACATTCATTTCAGACAATTCTGAAAGGAACCCACAAGCACTGCCAGTGTCAGGGACCTCAACCCTTAAGAACCTATATTCTTTCCTATGTTCCTTTTGTTCAAAGCCTTGCAAATTAAGCATTTCAATTACCAAGGCACAGAACTCTAATAAGCAACCATAAAAAAAAAAAAAAAGACAAGGATTTGAAACTTCTTTTCAGTTCTCAAAGAGTTTATCTCAAATATTTCTAAATATGTTGTAAAAATATACTGTACTTCTAAATTAACACAGAGTGATTCTGAACTTGAATATAAAACAGATATTTAAATCAAGGATCTTTTCTGAGAGTCTAGAATAGTCATATGAAGAGCAAAAAAATTACCCAGACAGATGAAGCTGTTACGTCATCAAAATTTTCTTTACAGAATCTCTGTATCAGGTTGTCTAGCTCTCCTTTGGAAAACTGCTTAACATACAGAGTTTGGTTCAGTTTCTGGTTATTGCTTGCACTTTTAGTAGTAATAATGGAAAGAGGACATTCTTTCAAAAAATCCTCAGGTTTCATGTCAAGGATCTGTAAACAGTTTTAGTGAAATAGCACTTTCAAGCCTTTTTTAGTGTTTTTCACCTTGGAAACTACTGTTCTAGAGAAATTGTCCAAAGTCAAAAAAACCAGTAAAGACATCTTCTGCTTCCAATTCCATGAGATCCAAAACATCTACAAAAACTGTATCTGACATGGAATGTTCAGCAGCACAACTTCAGAGGGAAAGATTTTCCATACCTGTGTTTCAGGAAGAATTTATGAGTAATATCTGAGTGAAATTTTACACACACTTCAATGTTACATACCTGCTAGGATTGTTACATACTTTGGCTACTTTAGTTTACTCTTTCAAGTTGTGTAGTCTATATAAATCTTGATTTCACAAAGCCACAGGAATACCCTGGCTATTACGGGTTATATGTAAGCATATACTGACACCATAGTTAGGGACACACCTGCATCAGCATTATATTCTCCTGAATTTCAGTAACTCTTGTTAACTATGTAAATTGACATTTAAAAAAAACAGGTACATTCATTACATCTGCCTCAGGCTTTAATGCTTTGAAAAAAAAAAAAAAGAAAAAAACCCCACCAAACCAAACAAAAAAACTGTCTCTGTTAGACCTGTTAGTCTGTTAGACCTCTGTTAGAAATTTTCTTTTGGATTCATAGATTTAAACCTTGAATAAGAGACTAATACATCTTGCTTCAAGTAACACCAATCCAGTGACATCTAAGAGTTAGTGGCTGGACACAAATTTTTAAAGAATGCAATTATGATATAAAAACATCCTAGAAAAGGCATAAAATCTTTTCATTAGTGTTTATATGCATTAAAAATACTCAACTGTATCCATTTAAATGCACTTAAAATAGTTTTTCAGTACTCCTCATCACACAGAGGAACAGAATGCAACCAAGAATCTGAAATACAAAGATCTTTCCTTTGCCTAACACAGGTAAAGAATTATGATAATACCAAAAAGCAGTCAGAAAACCACTAACAAGACAGTCAAAAATATCTCAGCACAAATGTTTAAGAAAGGTAACTATCCTCAGACCCTAAGCAATATTGGAAATAATGATTAAACCTTACATGGACATATCTGCAGAAAACATAAAATGTATGAGGAAAAAGGCAAAATATTTTTCTTCTAGCTAAACTGTAGCCAGATAGAAAAACAACTGCACAAGGACACTAACAAAATAAAAAAGACTAGGTTAGAATTTTGAGGTGTTAATATTCTTCTACTACTTACTTTTTCTGTCAAAATGGAACACAGGGATTTTAAAACAGTAATGAAGTGCAGCCTCTATGTAGGATTACTATATAACATCTATACCTATGAGCTAATGCTACATTATCTAAACACATTGAAGTGTTTAGATATGCAGAAATTACTGTAAAAATAACATACAGTGTGTATTCAGAGGAGCAACCAAATTCAGAATGAAATATATATACAATGTCTTTGAATAAATTCTGCATAAATCACAAACTTTTTTCTTAAAACTGACCCTGAAAAGCTCCCATAATTACACTAATTACTTTCAATTTTCAAATTATGGAAATAAAAATACGCCTTTCTTTTTTCCCAGGTACAAGAAAATGAAAATCCAAGTAAAATCCGTATGCTTGAAGTGCGTATATGCATGTACATCATGTCTCACACGTCTATGGACATGTGCTTGCACACCCCTGCAAATGAGAGGATACAATGCACAATGACTGAGGCAGTTCTTTATTCAAATACATCCTTTGACAAACTGCATTATACAAAACTCTGGTTAACAGTAATTTCAATAGCCAGTATGATTTAAAATATTTTGCCTGCGTATAATTATGAAACCAAAAAGAGATATGTTTTTATGTGAATGTTATCCTAGGGAATAGTCTGTTAGGGAAATACATTCTCCTGGCTTAACTGTGGCTTCATCTGGCAAATAAGCACCTTACTTACCCTAACAAGGCTTAGAGAGGCCTATACTTGATTAAGATACATATTCTCAGAAATCAAAGAAGGACCAAAAAAGTATCAGTGGTCTACAAATTAAATTTTCCTCAAAGTCTTACAAGCAAATATGAAGTACATACATTGGTCAGATGGTTTCACCAAAACAAGGAATACTGAACTGGTAGCCTTCAGAAATTTTGACTCAACTAGCTCTTGCAAAGTAAGGTTTCACTATAATAAAACAAGCAGCACAAACAAGACAATTAATTTATTCTGAAATTAAAAATAGCATTCTGATAATTACCATCACACAATGACTCTTGGCTGTGCTAGTAGTATGTAATAGTGTAAATCATTGATCAGAGATATATATGGGCTATGGTATTACATGGAAGCCTATTTATATTTATCTTGTTAATTCAAAATAGTTCTACTTGATTTTCATATTTATCTCATTCAGTTGAAGCATGATATCAGGTAGGAAACTACAGATCATTATCCACAGAAAAAAGATACATAAAAATAGCAAAATATTTTCCTACACAGTCATAAATTAATAGATTCAATCACAATTAAAAAGTTTAAGTGTGCAATGCAATGCCCTTCTGTTAGGAGCTGATACTTAAAACTGGTTTTTTTCTCCAAGTTTTCCTTCCAAGTAACATTGGCCATTGAAAACAAAACTGCTAAAAATAAGGAAATTAATCATACATTCACATTCATAAACTTCCCTTTACTAGAAAAACATTCTGAATTACAGATCCAGTTTCTTGCACTATTAAAAAAGAAATCTGAGTTCTCAGAGGATGCCCTTTTCAAGCAGTTACACCTCAGAATTTGTTTATTCTACAAAAAGAGAAGGTGGGCTCAATCTTCCGTTCCTCTCATTTTTCCCTCATGTCAGAGGGAAGGCAATCAGTATTTGCACCAAGACTCAACTCTTTAGTGAATTAATTAGTTTCATTACTGTAAAATAAGGTTAAAGCAAAAGAAGGGAGAAAAAAAATTTCCAAGAGGTATCCTAAGATTCAGTATTTACCACCATACTCTCATATACAGTACAGCTCAATTCATTCGGCCATTCCAAGTTAGCTACTGAAACACTGGCAAAACAACACATTCATGCTATATAACTTACAAATCTTGTTCCAAATTCGTAAACTGCATGAAAACGGCTAAAGGTGCATCAGTAGTTCAGTGCTTACATAATAGTTCTATGAAGTCAAGCTTCTTTAATAATTCTTTAACAATCAAGCTTCTTCAACAATTAAATAAATAAAAAAAAAATTCCTGCCTAAAAAATTACCTTTGACCACTGTGAAAATCCAGTGGAAAGTCCCAAAAAAATTATAGATTAAGCAGTAAAATGATATTATATTTAAACATTGACTTCCTCTAGTTAATTTGCAGCCAGGTACACTGTCTGACAAACATTTTAAATGAAAATTGAGGAATACAAAGCAATCCCCCAAAGAAAATACTTAAATGCTACTGAACTGTATAAATGTATTACAGTAGGATATAAGCTCAATTACTATACTCACTGTACATCCTTTTTCTTTAAAACTTATGGCTTACTACATTTATGAGGACAATACACGAGACAGATAAAGGAGATTTAATCATATTCAAGTTCAAAACCACTCAATGCACCTAAGACAGTAAAACCATAATTACTTGCTACTATTTTGCCAGTGGCCTAATATCACAGAACATGCTGAGTTGGAAGGGACCCACAAGGATCATGGCGTCCAACCCTTAGCCCTGGGCAGGACCATCCTCAAGAGTCACACTGTGCGTCTGGGAGTATTCTTGAGCTCTGTCAGACTTGGTGCTGTGACCACTGCCCTGGGGAGCCTGTTCCAGCGCCCAACCACCCTCTGGGTGGAGAACCTTTTTCTAATACCCAACCCAAACCTCCCCTGACACAGCTTCAACCCATTTCATCTGATGTTGTCATTGGTCACCACAGAGAAGAGATCAGTGCCTGCCCCTCCTTTATCACCGTTACTCCTTGTTTCTATACCTTCAGCTATAGCAGCTAACAGAAAATGCACACACACACAAAGTTATTCAGAGGGATAATATTATTATTTAAACATTATTTAGAAATCTGTCAGCTCCAAATACATCAGCTGCCTGCTCCATTCCTCATCTACTTCTCCAGTTATAACATGAAAATTCTCACTAGTTGAAATCCACGACTCCAGAAGTTTATAAACTTTGATGGCTACCATGGAAACAAATAGAAAAAATCCAAAGTTCTGTTAAATGCTGCATTAAAATTTTACAAGGAAGAAAATATATTGGTAACCACATTGCAAAACAGAAAATTTAATTAATGGAAGGGAGCTTTGTCAGAATTACATTCTAAGACATCATTTGATTTATTATGTTACTGCTCTTCAAAGTACAAAAACCCCCCCTAAAATCCTACATAACAGTAGTGGTGTTGATTAGTCCAGCCCTCAGTGTATTCTATCACCTAAGCCATTTTACTCTAATATATGGCTGAATCATGAAAGTAGTCTAGTATCATTTTGCCACAGATGAGTTCTCCAGCAGATTTTAATCCGACTAAATTCAGAAAACAGGTTCTAACTGCCTGCCTTTTAATACAGTTAACAGCTACAGTTTCTGGTGATTCCTTAAAGAAACCAAAGAGAAGAGACCTACAGAAAACAGGTATTTGTCATCTATCATAAACTGTTCCTCTAACTGGGCAGGAGGAGACCTTTCACATATTAGGACCACATTTAAAGAGGTCATATAGTAAAGACACTGCATACAGCAAAAATACATTGCAGTTAATATATATGTCAGAGATCATTTTCTAACATTCAGATACTGGAATATAGAAACAAATTCCCCTAGTATTTTATTGTTTCCATTACAGCTGATGCAACACTACAGATTCCCCAAGACAGTCTGAATATAAGAATTAAAATCAAGTCCCAACACCCAAGACTAACTAAACTCAGATGCTGACGTCAAGCAAAGTACAGCAGTGTGACAGTAGACCTTGCCAAGAAACTAGGTTAAATAAACTTGTGCTGAGGTTTATGCAACTAAAAGAAGACTGGCACACTACCTTACACTGCTCTAACCCAGTCCTAAGCATCATTTGTTTTAGAAAATTAGAACAGGGAAAATCCCACATACATCAGTCAGAAGGGATTTTGCCTCTAACTTCATTTATGCTCACCTTTCAGTCTACCTGCATTTGCATACTGAATTGTCAAAACAAACAAACCCACCCACAACTTATTTTGCTTTGGTTGCATGTGTAGCTTTTTCTTTACCTATTACATTGATGTTATCTCAACCCACAAGTTTTCATACTTTTAACCCTTCTGACTTTTTTCTCCAACCCACTGCAGGGGAGTGAGTGAGCAGCTGTGTGGGGCTTAGCTGCCTACTGGAGTAGGCAGTACCAATAAGTAAAATTTACTGCCATACAATGTTAAACAGTTTAGTAACTTTAAACACAGGCATTATGTAATTGCCATCAGAACTTAAAGGGAAAGAAACCACCCCATACTATCTCAACTATCTCAAATCTGTGTCTCTGAGTATTCTTACTGAGCATTCCAGTCTTGAGTGCTACAAGCTCCTCGTGAACATCATTCTAATGGAGAAATCCTAAGGTATCCAGAATAGGATTTAAAACTAAGTCCACACCATATTACCTTTTAAAGCACAGTAAAAACATGTCCAAATGTGTTAACCTAGGTCCTTTCTTCAGTATTTCCTAAACAGATTGAGAGTCTGTATTTGGTAATAGATGCAAAATGTGTCAGAGTTTATGTCAATACACAACTGGAGCAAAATTCTACAAGTAGGTCTCTGGGTAAGTACATCAGGAAACAAAAGGTGTCTAAGTAGTATATTTTGCATAGATGCAAAGCAAGGTTGTAAACCAATCTGATCACTTTGGGTATTCTTTCACCACAAAAATGTTGGGAACTCATAACAGAAGTAATACCTGGGACTTCAAGATACTTGGAAATGGCTCAGCTAAATGAAAAGCACTTCAGCTGACAAAAACAGATGGAACAGGTTTAGACTTGGTCCAGCTTTGCACAGGTGGTTGGACTAGATGACCTACAGGGATCCTTTCGTTAGTATCCTAGGTCCCTTCATAGTTATCCTATGATCCCATATAATTTAAAGTTAGAATAAAACTTTTATTAAATTAAGTGCATATTTTAACTGATACTTATCTTTTTATTTACAAAGAAATATTCTCTTTTAAAAAGCTGGTTTTGTGAAGTTGTAATTAGATCTTAACCAAAAGTTTCCAAAGGGAAAAATTAACACTAAACTCAAATGCAAGTTGAACCAAAATTATCACAAGTGAGGAAAAAACACATATAAGAGAACCAAAAGAAGTGAGCAACAGAGCTTCACCATCCAAGAAAGGCAGTTCAGGGGTTATGTTTGAGATCAGAAAATTACCTAAAGTGGAACCTACATTGCAATTATTTATAATATTTAAAATGGTATAGGTAAAAATCCAAACCACCTACTACTCTATTTCTATTGCCTTATATATGATCGCCTGGACATCAATACCACCAATTCACCTTAAATAATAAGACTGCTTAGAACACAATTCCTTGTATATCACTGACACTTCTAAAGCTGGTCTTTATGTATCGCCTGTAGAAACAGTACATTAAAAAAATCTGATATCATCTGCATTCCACCAAGGGTGGAGGCAGACAAACACTTTCTCAAAATGAGTTCCCAAGAAATCCATACTTCATAAAACCAAAACATCCTGTTTCTATAAATGGACTCGTCAAGCAATCCATTCTGGAACAGATACTCAGGAAGGAATTCTTAATTAAAAAGCAACTTTACCTGTATTTGATTTAAAACCTTCAACATTCTACAAAACCTTCATTTTTATATTCCTAATTCATATAGCAAAATATGAAAGAAGACACAAGTGAAGAACTATAACATGGAAAAAAAATACTTTGAGACCTATAAAAAACATGGTCATAAGCTACAACGTGTACACTACTGAAACAAATCATATTCTACAACTTGTATGAATATACTATCTACTAGAAAAGCCTTTTTTGTTTGCTTACTCCAGAACATCAATCATTTTGATTTGATTGTAGAGTGTTAATCCAACATTTACTCGGAGAAACTGAACAATGCCCTCAAGGAAGTCATTAAGTGTCTCATATGAGAAATTAGTTTTCTTCACAACTCAACATTCAGTTAAGATTTTCAAGACTTTCTCCCCCTAGAATACAAAGTCATTGCTGATAAAATCTGCAAGTGATTGATGCTAATGGTGCTGCAAGTAACAGCAAGGCCAAGTTATAGATACATGCAGACCTGGAGCACATATTAGGTTAGACACAATTAAGGTCATGTTTAACCCTGTCATACAAAAACTTAAAATACAACATGGAAGAATGTAATCATAGAATCATAGTCTTGGGAAGTGATGGTGTAAAACTGGAGTGATGACAATCGCAAGCTCCCACCAACTGTAAGGTGCAAATGACTGTAGTGAAAGTTGTGTGCATTAACAGCAAATATTGATAAGTAAACTGAATGCACATTACCCCATTGAAAATATTTGCCAAGCACCTCACAAATTGCTATATCTAGTTGTTAATAACAAAGTAAAAGAGAATAAAAACTATAAAGCACAAAAAAACCTATAAGGTTTCCTAAAATTGCAAAGCCTGGGATCTGAAAATATATTTCACAGCAGAACACGAAAGGTTCATCTGTTCAGGACTGACCCACAAGCCCTTGAAACATTCAGTACAGCAAGGTAAGATATCACCAGCCTCAACTCTGCCCTCCACTCCTCTGTTGGTGGGTACCTTCCCAAGAACAGGTGCCGCAGGTGAAATCATCTGCCAGCTCCTCAACACCACAATTCCAAGCCTGTCCCATTAATTTCAATCCACCATCATCACAGTTCAGGCTTGTCACCCTAGTAACATGGCCAGTACCTTTCAACAGGAAGCTAGATGGGCAATTGCAGTGGCATTCTAAATTACAGTAATAGGAACTAATCCTCATTAATCAAATCCCTTAGTTTATTAAATACAGAGGTAAAAAATAATGTATAAAAAACTGCAGAAGAGTAAATGTGTTATAGTGGATTAGCTGATCTAGTGAGGAAAAAAGAATAAATGACCAGAAGTTGAGGGTAAAATAAAAAATAGAGTGTGTAATCTCTTTTATTTATTTCCAAAGGAAATATATAATAAATCATACTACTATCACTGGTATACTTTAAAATTGAGACAGTAAGTATGAGCCATAAATTTGTGATCTATATACACAGATTCAGTCAGGGAAATCAATGGCCAGTATTAGGCAGAGGAACAAACTGTATCAACATAAAAGTCTCTTGTTATTAAGAAAAATCAGTTGCTTCAGCATGCTTTATGAGTATAGTTCACTAGCACCATACTGCAAAGAGCAGCGCAAAATAAGGTGAGACATACCTGGTAAAGAACAACAGAACTGACTAAATATTCTTGAAGTATTAGAGAAATTCCTCCAAAAAAAAAGCAGCTTCTGTCAATAAAGCAAAAAACCCTAACAGCTTACTGCCCTCTACCATTTTCTTTTTTGTAACACTGCTTTCCATTGATTTATTTATACTATTCCACAGGAAAGACAAAAGTAGTTATGCTCAAATAACCTTAATTTAATAACTTAATCATAATAATTACCAATAAAGCAATACAGTTCTCCCTATGTCCTGTCTTTTCACGCATATTGATTGGGTTATCCCCAGGCTCAAGGAAGGGTTTAGAAACGTAAGAAAAAACAGAACAGTATCATGCACGAAGAGGAACAGGTGAAATATTTTTTTATATATATATATATAATGCACTCACCATATTTAACACACACACAATAACATAATGTAAATGCACTGAGCACAAATGATATCTGCTTTTTTCAAAGCTGATTTAATTACAAGCAAAAGAATCCCTCCCAACTGCAAACATTCTTATTTTTTCTATGACGAGAACATTGAAAAATAAGATGGTTTCGTTAGAGAGAAGGAAGAAAAATTTTTAGACACAGACTAATTCCTTCAAATACTGTTAACCAAGAATGTGATTTACCTTCAATAAGTACCTTATCAGAAATAATTTTTTAAAATAACAAGCTATAAAACTATTCGGCTAGAGGTTGCAAGTAAAAAATGTAAACAGCTTATACTACTTAGCCATCAAAACACAAAACAAAAGATTCTGTTTTACAGGGACAGCTGTATTCAGGACAATTGGCAAGGTTTCTGCTTAGTCAAGGAAAGCAAAATTCAACCTTTCTGAGGGACTGAGCACAGATACTATACAGTAGCTGATCTGGAATGATTCTTTGTCATAAATTGTTTAGAACAATAGCATTTGTGTTTTAGAAACTGATTTTGAAGGTAGGTAGCTCTCTCCAATGCTTGTGCTTCACTTCTCCCTTAGCAACACCATGATTTATTTCTTCATTTTAGAGCCTTAGCACTGATAAAGAAGTCTGATAGCAGTCTTTGAAGAGCCATCCACTAGTCTGGTCGACTTGAATTTGTGTGATCACAAATTTGATTAGAATTCATTTCATTCTGACCATATTTCCAGACTGTGTTAACAAATCCTTACACTGTAAAGTTAGAACACAAAAAAACAATACTGATTTCTGGGATGATTTTAAAATGAGTGTTCTATGGATGTTTTTGAGTTAAGTTTAGAGTAACACTGAGCCTCATGCAGAATTTGTCCATGCTGACTTCACCCACAAATAAAAAAATTAATACAACTGTGTTTTTATATAAATTCAAGTCAGAAAAACTTTACTTCCCTGCAGCACCATACATTATTCCTACTTTTTTAAATAAAAAATTTGGAGAACATGCTAACAGATTTGTGAAGTACATAAAGGAAGCAAGATCCATCCTTTTCATGGTTTTGGACTTTTAATTGGTCTAAGATTTTTCATATTTAAATAGTTAGCCTCTCATTATTCTCCTGACTATTTAAAACGCCTGATTTAAAATTCCACCCAAACAGTTCAGAAATCTACATTTATTACAAGCAAACATTCACAACTAGTAACTGGTGTACCTGTTTCTTGGGGCAGGGCAGTGTTAGGGTTGAGGTGTTTTTTTTTTTTTTCATTTTTAAAGGTAAACCTTACTACACTGGATAGAAACACAAGGAACCTTCATGGACTCATTCAATTGCCCACAAGTAGAGTCTCAGCTGCAATGCTCGTGCTTCACTGTTCCCACAGTGACACCATGATTTATTTCTTAATTTTAGAGCCTTTCCCTGTAGAGGCTAAACCTTACACTGACTCTTACTCTGCTTTAACAAGTACTTACAGAAAAGCCTCTTTTTCTTCAGGCTACCATTGCTTCATAGATAAACATGGCTTACATTTTTCTGATAAACGGCATGTTGAAGGGATCACACAGCCACATCTCCCGCAGCTTAACATTTAAGTGCATAACTAAAATGCTTCAGTGAGACTACCAATTACTGCAGTTATGTTACTACTGCACAGAACTGCTCAACACCAAACTGAGCTATGAGATTCCAGAAGCCATTTTTAGCCTAGGGCACCAGGCCAAAAATAACCTTTTAAGTTCTCTAGGAAGCCAAATGTATGAAGATATGAAAACTGGCAGAAGGAGTACAGTACTTCTTGCCAAAATACTGATTTTTCTGTTGTTGTTGCTGTGTAAAGTTAATACTTTCATATTACCTGATCTTAACTGCTTGCAAATCCTTAGTGATATTCTTTTAGAGACTATTTCTGAGTTGTATCTGTGTGTCTGTGCCAGATGCTACTATAAAGTGAGTTCCTGCATTGTGTTAGTAAGTTTAAAACCACTCCCAGGGCTTAAGACCATAAAGAAAGCTTGAAGTTTTAAGTCTTTCCTACTATCCCAACATCTTCCAGAACAAAACTTGAATTCAAATGCCTCAACATCCATTCTTCAAGATATTGCACACTGTCTTGATTGAGATATTAAAAAAAAAAAAAAAAAAA